>CATKWJ010001225.1:0-31324 GCA_949825065.1 Odontocerum albicorne
ATTTTTACAATAATATATTGTTTTACCTTGTATCAATAGTGGTAAATTTGTGAAATTACTTGACTGATTAATTATCTTACTTTTGATATGAAATTTTACTTACTTTTATTGAAGTTGAATATAAAATAAATAAACTGTGATACTGCACCCAATATTTTCAGAGTTATGTCAAATAAATGTATAGTAATATCACACATAAGGATCTTTAATACGTTTATTGAAGTTGAATATAAAATAAACACACTGTGATACTGCACCCAATATTTTCAGAGTTATTTCAAATAAATGTATAGTAATATCACACATAAGGAACTTTTATACTTTTATTGAAGTTGAATATAAAATAAACAAACTGTGAAACTGCAACCAATATTTTCAGAGTTATGTCAAATAAATGTATAGTAATATCACACATAAGGAACTTTTATACTTTTTTTAATCAAAATAATTTTAAGCCCCTCTCTAAAAGCCATAGAATTCCTCAAATTCTTCAAATTAACAGGAAGGCACTTAGAATATATTGTAGATATATTGACGAGTAGAAAAAAAAATTATAAGAGAAATTGGATTTATTGGCCTTATATGTCTTTATAAGCGGGTGGTAGGTAAATCTCAATAATTGGAATATATAGCCTGAATCGATATTTTAAACGAGCATGGAATATATTAATACAATAATTTCCAATTTTAATGAGTACATTTAGAATCGTAAAAACATAAAAGTTGATTATATTTAGTACCTTCCATATCGCAAGTTCACGGCCAATTGTATTTACAACCATCATCAGGAAATAATATTTTTTTCATCATAAAGCTCGACGTAGTTTACTGTCAACAGGTCCACTCCAAACAGAGAAGGTGGAGTTTCAGCACCCGGACGATATTTTGAAGGGAGCATAAACTCAAAAGAAGGGGATTTTTAAAACATTTGCATTATTAATTTAAATAGCATCACCTTGGGTTTTATTTTAAACAATTAGTTTAATCGAAAATAATGTAAATATTGATAATAAACAAAATTTCTGAGTGTATTTCGGCAAAGTTGATTTTAGACAATTAGGTCAAACTTTAATTTGAGAATTGTCGGCATGCATGTTTAGCATGTTTGCTTAACACCCAGACAGGAATACCAAGCTCCATACCAAGTGGATCTCGGACTGGTTATACTTGGGAACCTTTTTTATCAGACTTTATTTTTACCATCAACCCCAGAAGTTGCCTTACTTAAATGAAGAAATTGTTCTTGGAGTGACAAGTGGTACAGCATAACAGAATCATTATCATAATGGGGTAACATATATCATGAAATTATTCTATATAAATTAGCAGTTTTTTTTAATACACATCACACACTTTTTTCAATATTTTATATAATATTTGAATTAAAATTTTTCAACAAAGGGTTGTAACTATGAAAATAAATCGTATCTAATATATGTTTGAATAAATTCACTTTTTTACTTCTAAGAAAGCCTTGATTCGATCTGACATTTTGTATCACTCAACCGAACTAAAAACGTTTCCGAATATATTACAATTTAGCAACAATAATTTTATTTTCACTGAACAACAAATATATTTACAAAATGTATTAGAAGTGTAGAAATACTGAAGTTATCTGTAACAACATAACTTATAATATCAATATAAAATCTTGTTTAATGATATTTGAATGTTTATTATTTTGGCAGTCTCTTTTCCACAATTTACAAGTCAAATGAAAATAAAGTAATTTATAAGGAAACAGGGCAACCATAACTTTTACCAGACCCTGGCTAAAGAAGCGATGCCAATGACATATTTTGATCCCAGGTGTTTTGGGTACGTAATTAATTTCGGTCAAACTTTATAAATCAATTTATAAGCTTTGTACATTATGCAAAAAAGAAGAACCCGATATTTGCGGTCAAGAATAATGTTTTGAACTAAAGCCAGCTGCTTAATAATAATAATGGTTATATTGTAAAAACAAACATAAAATGACGCTTTGTATACAAATTTGCAGATATCCAATTAAACTTAATATTTTGTATCCTACTGAAGAGATCAATTTATTTTTTAATATTAATGTCTTAAATAAAACCATTTTCTTTATTTTTTTCATATTAATCTAAAAATATTTACAATTATTTTACAAAGGAATATAAAAGAAATGAGTTTCAATCTAATTTTGTGTTAAGCGTAAATTCTTTCACAGGTTGTTATTATGGGAATTATGTGTTTTTACACATCCGGTGCTCGATTCTTAGAAATTGGGCGAATTCACGGCATTCTCCTTCCGTGAATATTTTTTTACTTAATTTGCGAGTACTTTGTATTATTTAATTTATTTTGTAAACATTTAAACAAGCCTTGAGCATTAAAGTAAATACACTGAACACCAAAAGATATAACTATATAGTTCGTATTATTTCAGATACCTATGATATACTTAAATTTATTTAAAAATCAATAAAATTATGAATTTATAAAATTTTCAAGTAAATTTATTATCATGTTCGTTTTTTTCATTATTATATTGAAGTATTTCATAATTATTGTCTTCCCTATATTTACTCCCATTTGTTATTTCTTTGACATATTCAAACATAATAAATCGCTAATAATAAACTATGACGATACTGATATAATTTATGTGTCCAATAAAGAAAATATTTTGAATTGTGTGTTAAGGAATATTAATAAGAATACATAGTTTATTAAATATTACTCAGAAAAGGCACAATTACGTCAAAAGTCAGTATATTCTCACGGATTAAAATACATTAAAAGTTTAACAGAAATTGAGCTTTCCGTTTCGTATCATCTTTATCTTTATCACTTAAATAAATGCAATAAAACCGTACCCTTCATAAGCATTTCACACTTCATCTCACAACCAATACCAGAAAGAATAAATATGTGTTGTTTTTTATTGTTACATTTGTTATTCAAAATATTACAGAAAAGCCTCCTCGATATAACCAGTATTTGAAAATCAGTGATTTTCATTTAAATTTAAAATCCTGAAATTAAGAAGGTCACAGTCTTTAAAAAAAACATGTTATGTTCAAAAGCTCCTTATTATGATAAAGGTTACGCGGAAAATTTAATTGCACCCTTCACATAAATATCTGAGATTTTTTTCTGATACTTAGAATTAAATAAACTTATTTGAATATCAAAAAATTCTGAATTTGTAAAATTTTCAAATAAATTTAATATCAAGTTCACTGAAATCAATATTAAAATTATTTACAGGTTTTAATAACACTATAATAATCCACCAGAACAGCTCTATAAAAATAAGTATATCAACAATACCCATGCCAAAAATAAGTGATGTTTCTTTGTACGACATGAGTAGAAAACAATGTTTCCAAAATTTAAACGGTCGAGATGTTCAAGTCTCGGTTCGATATTTATATTGAAACTTAACTAAACTGAATCTCCGGAGGGTGTTAAAAGATTGGACATAATCCACATCAGAAATTCATGCCTGAAATTGCAAACTCATATGAAAACCATTTGATTTGTCACGAAATAACTAATGCAACATTTGTTAAGCAAATAAAACAAATATTTTTATTGCCAATGCGTTGGCAATAAAAAAATATTTTACATGGTTTAATTTATTAAATTTACTTGAATTCCAATTCAGTCGTTCTTTGAGCGCACTTACTTACACAAAATAATAAAAAGCTATCTGCCTCCAAGATCGCCCCCGCTAGACCTTTATCAAAGTTTTCCTTTTTGTAGAGAATATCTCTTTCAAAAGCAAAGAGATTCATCTGTTTTGGTCACGATGTATGTGCAAGGAATAAAACTTAAGTACCAAAAGTCAAAGGACAAGTCACGGCAAAGGTGAAGTTCGAGAGTAGAAAATCTAGAAGCTTCCTTACTTTATCTTGATATTTGAGTTATTCATAGCGTTAACTTTTTCTACTACTTTGAAAACTTTACCTCCATTCTATTGTATATACGAGTATATAGTATATATACCAAAAGTCAGTTAAACAAAATATTAAAATGATATGCCGTGGCTATTGTTTTGAACATTAAACTTCGGATGTTTTTCCGGCGAGATGTTTGCTAAGTCTAGACAACTCTGCCTTCAAAAAGTCAAACTGAGTTCATATTGCATGTTAGATTTATGGTTCTGTAAAGCAATTATATGTACGATAAATAAGGCTTAGAATCGGCTTTAGAATTCGCTCCGCTGACAGGATGTTGGAGTGTTAGTGGAGTAAAACATATCATTATTGCGGACAGATTGAATCGAATTGATTCACTGTGCCGTGCCGTAGGTCAAAAGTTATTCTAGATAATGGTATAACATATAAATTTTATGGTTTCAATTTAGATTTGAAAAGCAGTTAGTTCATTAATGGTGACATTACTTTTAGTATTACTAGTACTTTTAGTAATACTAGCAACATGTGTACAATTAAAAAACTTTTAATGTCAAAATTATATTAAATGATTCAAAAAGGTACATAATTTGAACTGAATAAAAAAAACTAAAATAGCTATGACTATAGGTATCGAACGATAAAAATAGAGATAAATTGAGTTTGCATAAACCGAAAATATAAGTAAGTTTGTATGTAAGCATAAAATTAAAACTTTTAATGATGATCTCCGTGGCCTAGTTTGTAAGACGCCTGTATTCCAGCTCGGGGTTGCGGGTTCAATTTCCGTCGGAACCCATATATTTTTTTAATGGATTCCAGTCTGATATTCGCTTAAGACCTCTTTAACAGCTTTCTGGTTAGCTAGAAGAAATTAGAACATAGTAATATGCCCACCAGGCAGTATTATATACAACGAGAATGTAATACAATACAACGCAATATAATTTATGATGGTATTTAGTAAGACACAGCATTTATTAAGTGATATAATTGGTTACAAATTATTAAAAATATTAATTTTTATATTGTTTTAATGGTTTGAAGCTATTTAAAAAGATAATGTTTACAGCGTAGATATGAAAATTCAAGTTTATAATTATATAGGTATAGGTAAAATAATATTTTGAAACCAAAAGATTTAAACAAAAAGAAATCCAAATAATCTTAAAATGTTTCAAAATAAAGACAAAATATCTCTTTTTTCAATAAAGTAATAAGTACGTTCTCGTTAAAAAAATCGAGACATAATTCGACCTCGTCGGTATGTCGCTCGCATTACTTCGTAAGAAATGAAGTCAGTTTTTTACCCGGACATGTACATACTTGTTTTGTTGTACAGCCCCTACAATATAGCCGATTATATAAAGTCATAAAATATTTTCGCGGTGTAAGTGAAATTGGCTTCCGAGACGCGAGATGCGATGCGCGGCGTCCGGCGTGTAAGCCTCAGCTTGGCGGGAAAATATGTCACATGACGGCATTACACAATATGAGGCGGGACGAGATCGGACGGGCCAATGACCATAAAGAATTCTGCGCATCTCTGTGCTCCGTCTCCACATCATGATGTATCCTAGGATGAAACATCTTTAAGGCTGGTTCAGACTGTTATGTTTGCTATCAACAACAAGGTTAGTTCAGACTGTTATGATTACTATCAACCACAATATAGATAGGGCTTACCGCATTTTTCCAATATCGAGTGCATACTATTAGGATTGATCTAGTGAAAACTTTTAGTTCGTTGTAAGATTGCATTTGAAATAGATTTGCACATAGTATATTTATTTTATTTAACATGACAAGTAATTCTATAAATACTCGTATATTGTACATAAATAGTACATGAAAAAACTTGGGGTGTGTTGCTTTTCATTTGTCATGTCCCTAGTAAACTAGTTTTTTTTGCCTGTATCTTACTGAGGATATATAATCAAAGATTGTTTATTATACAATACCTCTGTCATAAACTCTTATCAATTTGAGAGGAAGTAAGACTCGATTAGACGTACTCGTATGTATCACGCGAGTCAATATAATATATAATATAATACTGCATCACATCAGACAGACCAAAAGAGTCCATCCCACAATGTCCATAACATAATCACTTAAAACACGCCACTCATCAGTTCACACAAACTTTTTGTACAAATCATCAGGGATATATGATAACTAAGATTTTGAAATCTCTAATATCAAAATTAACTTTATGCTCAGTAATAAATTTTACCTTTATACTCAGTAATAAATATTTAAACACAATTAAACTTGTATTACTGACCATAAAGGTAAATCACAAAATATAGTAATTTCTCAAAATATATCAATATCATTAACAAGTAAGAGAGTTATAAACGTTGTTGATTCTATAATTGATTATTTTCGTTGATCACATAGAGGTATTATATTAGATAAATAAAGGATCACATAGAGGTATTAACATATAAAAGATAAATAAAGGATCACATAGAGGTATTATAGTAGATAAATAAAGGATCACATAGAGGTATTATAATAGATAAATAAAGGATCACATAGAGGTATTATAATAGATAAACAAAGGATCACATAGAGGTATTATAATATATAAATAAAGGATTGTTCACAAAAAAATTAAGTGTATAGCCTATTTTTTTATTTTTCCATCATGTGCTAGCTTTTAGATGTCATGGTCTGACGGCAAACACAAACGTGAGACATATTATATCAGACTTTCAGTGCAACAGAATATTTAAAATAGAGCACCCAAAACAGGTAAATTTGAAGATGACACATGATTCTAACTCTGGGCGTGTAATAATTAATAAACATGAAGACTTCGAGAACTTCTCAATCGCACTAATAGATATTAAAAAAAATTTAAGTTTATGTTATAAATGATGAAAATAATTGATAAAATCTGCATTACTTGGTTATATTGTATTGTTATACACATTTTGTATGCAGAACAACCGGATAGGTTTATGCCATGTGACAGTCTCTTTCAACTAACCAGAAAGATGTTCAAGAGGTCTAAAATAAAACCAGACTAGTACCATTTTTCCCAAAAAGTTGGGTGTCAACGGGTTTCGCCCCCATAACCCCCAGATTGACAGAAGTTTTACCAATTAGGTCACGAAGGTCGTCTTGGTTGTATCCTTAATTAGATTAAATAATTTCCGATTCAGAAGAAACTAATTAATATCAGTCAGTCGAATTTGAATTAGCATTTGGTATGATATTATCACGTGAATACATCGGCAAGTACGGGTACAATGGATAACCACTCTTTACTCGGCCCAAATCGCACCGACCAATCTAAGTGACGTGCGAGCGGTATTGGGACCTGCGTCCGTACACCTTGTTACCGGACACAAGAGGAATTTAAAGCCTCTGCGGATCCTGTAACGAATCTCATATACATGTCGAGAGCCTCACTCTGATTGTAGGGGAAAACTTGCTTTAAGAACAGGACCGTCAATAGGGAGATACTGCCCATCAACGATGCCAAAGGGGTCGCTCTTTAAAAAAAAATATCAAGATTTTTTTAAATATTACACAATTTTACATCTTTTAACAATATTACAGAACATACGCCAATAGTTGACTCACGTGGTATATACTCGTAATTCAGTCTCGCAACTGATCAGGTTAATGAGAATTTATGATAAAATAATTAAATATCAACAATCGGTAAAAATTATCAATCTATTTTTTAATGTTTTTATGTTTTTTTCTGAGGTCACGACAATTGACAAAAATAGCGCAAAGTAAAAAAAACTCTGTCTAACGAAAGGCGGCAGCAGATTAAACCTGACGATCGTCTTGGATCTTGATCTCCTTGCCATCGGGTTTGATATGTCAAGACTGCGTACTTGCTGAAGTGCAACAGCTTGCACACAATAAAGCCTTACAAGCACAGATGTCTCTCATCACGGGATGGTTGACAATCATACTCGATCACGAAGGATATTTTATCGTATCGCATTAAAGATCCATTTTTTTTAAATCCACAAAGTGGAGTTATGTCAGGAGACCGTAAACCATCCAACATAAGATTTGCAAATGACACAGTTTTAATAGTCAATAACAAAGATGAAATCAATTTATCTGCCTTAAGACACTAATCTTGAAAATGTTGTGAAGCAGAGATTCGGATCAATACTGCAATGATCACTTTTATAAAGACATGAAAAAATCGGTTTATGCTTCTAAACAACAAAATTTGTCTGGCGAGATGGATCTCTTGATTACTCCATATCTCTATGGAGTGAAGACATGGACGCTAAGGAAATGTGAAAGATATATGCTAGATATTTTAGAGGTGTGGTGTTGATGACGAATATAATGGACTATAAGACACACCAGTAAGTGTATTCTTAAGTACCTACAGGTCAAATAAAGATTCCGTCTTGATTATTTTCCCCATCCTTTCCTTATACAAATTATCTCCAGGTCAGCCAAATGATTGTCCATGTAACATTATCTGAATCTATGTATGGGTCACGTTCTCTTTGTTTTGGCCACATGAACAATTCTGATGGCTTGGTCACTGCATGCCTGATATTCATGACCAAATTATTCTAGTCGACTGAATCTCATGATATTTATAAGGTAGGGTTGGTGGGACAAGACTAGAATATTTCTGGGTCATTTTACATGATGATCTCCTATAAGTTACAGCTGGTTTGATTTTAGTGTTGTATAATATATCCTCAGCATCGCCTTCCTAGAGAGAACTTTAAATGTAAGAAACTTAAGAGGCTCTTCTGTATGCGATTTTCTATTTCGGTCTTAATTTTTTTCTTATTGACGATGGTACCTAGGGAAATAAATTTGTTCATCCTTTCAATTGTATTACACTTTTGAGTTATACAGTACAACTTGGTGGGTTTATTGCCTTCTTCCAACCAACCAAAGGATGTTAGATAGATCTTAAGTCAAAACTAGATTAAACCCCTTTTTTGACACCAACTCCCGGGCTGGAAGACGAGTGTTTGAACCACTAGTTCATGGAGGTCGATCGTTTGCATCAATGTTAATTATTAAATAACCGAACGATGCTTGACTTTACCCATTTCTACAGAAAATAAATAAGTAACTAAAATTATTATTTAGGGAAATGAAGCAATATTATTTGTGTTTATTACACACTTAAAAATATACGAGTATACATAAACCTACGTTTTTTCACACTATGTGTATAATCGCGCATTTATGTTAAAATATCAACTTCCGGTTAGTTGACCGAGTATTAGCATTGCAGTCTCATGTTAAACTAGAACAAAGATAAAATAATAATAACCCGTATATCTCATTTTCGTACTCTTCATTTTTATCTCAAATATTTTGTGATTTCTAACTTAAGTCAGCGAACGGGAAAATGAAAAAACGTTGAATAAAAACAGAACAATGTATGAGATTCACCTTAACAATGATAAATAAATACACAGTTAATTATTTTTTGCACATAAACTGCAACCAAATTTTTGATGACGTCTGATTTACCTTTAATAGATATTCTTTTAATAAAAAAGAATATTAAATGTGCGATTTTTTTTCTTGAATTGATTAAATTAAGTTAATGTTTTGAAAAACGATATTGCCTGTATAAATGTTCAATGAAATATGTTTCTTTCTTTAATATTTATTTTTATCATTACATTTTCGCCATATACAGTACAACCTGGTGGATTAATTGACATGTGGAAATCTGTTCCAACCAAACCAAAATAAATTAAAGTTTCCTTCAACGGTAGTTCTCTTGACTCATCTTAATTTTTATTTTTCAAATGTTGTTATGTCACCACCAATCAATATTTAATCTATGTTAAAATATGTTTTTTAACATTATATTTATGAAAAAGTATACTTAAATATAAAATTTGATTTTGATTTATTTTTACATTAATCTGAGTAAAACTAATATTTATAATTTTATCTCTAAATGTACATATTATATTATATATTTGAAGTCTAATTTTTATTATTTCATGTAATTTGTGAAAATACCTCATTAATATTTATTAATAAGTGTTAACATTTCAGATATTCTTGTTATATTTATTTATGACTATAATGTTGGAGATATTTTTTTTAAATTTTCAATCTCTCCCAACCAACCAGAAAGATGTTTTTTTAAATAGGTGAACGGCAAAGAATCGAAAGAAAAAAGTCGTAAGTAAAATATACTGAAACTTAAAAAAAAACTAAGTACCAATGGTAATCAAACACGTAACCATTGGATCGGAAGATAGGCTTAGACGTCATACTAACTAGGCAACGAAAGATATCGTGTGTGAGAAACTAAACAAAAAGAGATCAAAACAGCTCTTGAAATACAGAATCATCACATTTTTTTAACTAAGCTTAAAACAAATCTCTGACAAATCATTCATTTCTATCAATTCCATATTTTTTAATTCGCTTTGTTATTTTTCAACTCTCCGCTTTATCTTCTTTTTCATTCGATTGTGCCACATTCATCCCGGCCATCACAGGCTATATATATTTCATACACATACTCGTACACATCATCACGCCATATCCCTCTATACTTCTCTATAGCACACAACTTTCACCTCCTCCACATTCACACATCTCATCATGTACAATAACATATTATACTATGCATACTTCCAGACATGCTTTCCTCGGTTTCCCTCGTCCACCCACACTTTTCACTTCTAACTTGTATACTCGCTTAACATAGTTATTCTTTCATCACTCATTCTCTCCACATGTTCAAATTATATTAACGCTCCTTTCTTAATCTTATTTACAACTTTCATTTTATCCATCAATGATATCTTTATTCCGCCTTAGTCGATAATATGCCTTCAACAAGTCCTCCGATTCTTTGGGCACATTGCTAGTGGCCAAGGAGACAGTTTGGAGAGGTTTGTGGTTATTGGAGGCGTGGAAGGACGGTGCATAGGAGGAAGAATCCTAGTGCGTTAGACTGATCAAGTGAGATATGTAACTGGACTACCCTTAACAACTTCCCTTCGAGCGGATTTCAGGGATGGATGGAGAGGAGTCGTCGGAGGCTATCATGGGAGTCTCAATGTTCAGTCATGAGCTACACGACAGTATGGATTCCGCCTTCATTCATACGTTGCCACACCAAAAATTTCTTCTAAGTGCACTCATCTCCACAGCACTCATTTAACTTTTATCCTTCTGCAAAATTCAGACTTGCATACGTCAAGACGGTGGACACCAAATTGTTGAATAAATAATTAATAAACTCAACCAAAATGGAGGTTGGCGTACCTATTAAATTACCCATATAACGAATCGTGTAAGGTTTTAATGTGAAACAAGGCTTTAAAGGTTTTAACGTGAAACACTTAAAATCAGTCCTGCAAGGGTTGAAAATTGTCGTAACATTTATTTTTGCGCGTGAGTTATGATAGGCGGTGGACGTTGAAAAGTGCATAACATACAGCATGTACGCAGAGCTCGCCACGGCGATATTAACATATATCATATACATCGATTTACTATGAGAATCTTGAGCGGGGTAATCTCAGACTTTGATGCAGGGGTTACCGACCGACCAGTGTATATGCTTACTGTGGAAGGTGTTACATTAGTTTATTTTATAAATTCATTCTGAGATGCACGCGGTCAACGTGCCAGCGTTCTGAGCAAAAAAGATCATAATTTAAAAACCCGCACCGAGCTACTCACCCCTGGATAGCAAAAGTAAGTCGTCGGAAGACTTAAAATAATAATCAATTTTATCATATACTCGTATATTAAAAATATAAACAAAATATATAAATATTTGTATACAGAAGGAAAGTAAACACATGAAGTTTTGTGGTCTTATTGTATTGATTGGTTTACCTTTTGTGGTACGTTATTGTATTGATAGGTGTACCTTTTAAGTACTTGGAATGATTCAAAATATAATTCCATTAAAACCACAATTTCAGTCTGATTTTCTTACACATATTTCCGGTTGGTTGGAAGAAATTGTCGTATGGCAATATACCCACCAGGTGGTATTGTATATAATGAAAGTGTAATATAATACAACACAAAATTACAAAATATTTGTTTCAATTCCCTCATTTTTAAAATGTATTCAAAATCTGCATTGGATTTTATTAAAATACCAGTAAACTATGAATAGTAATTTTATGTAATTTTTTTTAGAAACTTAAAGCTTAGAAAATATGTAGGTAGAAATTATTTAAAATTTTCAAGTAAAATTAATAAAATTATAATAAATTTTAACAATCGTCGACCTGCCTCATACCAATTGTTTTTTTTTCTTCTTTAATGATATGATTTAACTCAAACCAGAAATAAAATAATATTTTACCAATAAGCGTACAATTAAAAAACAAAAAGGATAACTTTTTCCAATAAGCTACAATAGCAAATTAGATATTCATTAACCTTTATTTCAATACCACATATAAATTATTTTAACTAAAATAAAGTAATATGTATCCAAAACATCGTGAAAAACTCTTACATAAATCTATAAATAAAACGTCAGAGATCAAGTTCAGTGCATGTACAAACTTGACTTGAGACACTGAACCAAAGCTACTTAATACAGGTTTAGCAATAAAATGCTAAAAAACTCTCGGCTATTTTCTCATGAGCGCATCTTCTCCAGTATATCGAGTCAGGTCCAGGTCTATGGACATACGTAGGTATCCATAAATACAAAAGGAAAAAAAGTGTAATGATGCAGTGTGGGCAGTTAGTGACCCTTCAAGGCCGGCCGGGACTAAGCCCCCGCGTCCCTGCACCCTCTACGAGGGGAGCAGCCCTTCTTCAGCCCAGACTTATTACATACACCCAATTATTTCTATTACGTCGGATGGAATAACAATCAGACTTGTTTTATTATTTGTGTTCAGCGTGGATCGATTTTTTTATTGCAACTCACAAAAAACCTGAATAATTTATTATGCGGGTTAGTTAAACGCTGTGAATATTTTAATAAAAAATATTAAATTTATATTGAGAAAATAAAATTAATACAAAAAGGACTTTGGCTCTACCTATTTTTATGATCGGAAACTTTCGTTAATATTCATTTCATTCAGCATTTCTTTTTTTATATTAACATCGTAGGCTTGATATAAGTTTTTGTGATATAAAATGCGATTGTTATCTCAACAGCAGACTGAACTTAATTATAAAAAGAATTAGATTTCTCATTTTATGGCATTTCTATAGAGTTCTCAACTTAGTTGAGGTTTGAAAGTAATATAAAAAATATAAAGTAATAATGAAAGCTTTTAATTATTTCAATTATGTTTTTGGTAAGGGGAATATTGGGAATAAAAAAAATTAACGCGTGTTTTTTTTAAACTTTTTCGTGTCTCACATTATTTACGAGTATTTGATCAATGTCTTGGAATCACGACCGTGTCGTTATTGGTCCTGCGTCCTTGGAGCTTATCACCATATTGTTTTCCGGGAAGAATTATAAGAGATTTCGTTTCAGTTTAAACTGATACCGCCACGCTTGTAAGTGTTCAGTTCTAAATTGTGCAATTATCCTTAGATTAATATTTCTAGGAGAAAGATAGTCACGTATAGGTGCTAACCAAAAAGCTTGTCTCCTTAGATATTTTTGTAGGTAGTAGGAGACTCCCGAGTGCATCGATCTACGAAAAATAAGGCTTACATCAAATTTAAGTGCTCGAGTTACGTTTCGCATTATTGATACTTTTGGTATTGACACTACTGTTGAAGTTCAACCGTCGTTATGAAGATACGATACTTAAACGACATGCTTATGATTGCAATGCTTTTCCTGTTTGGAAAAATGAACCACACATTATTTAGTTTAGAGATAAATGCTTTATTCATGATACATCAGTTTATGACGATTGTAGTGCAATAAATGAATTGATAAGTGAATAAACTCATTGTTTTAAGTTACAACAACTAGTCTGGAACTGAAACTTTTGTTGACCCAAGGATCGACTGTATTCAAAATCTAGTTTTATTCAAAAGTGTTTTCCTTATTTTTTTCCCTCTTTTGTTTTTGATCCACGCCGCACACCAAATACAACAACAACGTGTCGATTAACCTTACTCCTTGTTTTGTTAAACTTAATGAAATAGTATGTTATATGCCTGACAAATAAACACTACTCAAAGTTTTAAAATAAATCTCGATTCCAGAGATGAAATCGGAGTTTAATGTTCACACTAGCACTTCACACAAGTCATTAGTCTCACATAGCTATGGTAGCGATATACGAATACTAGGCAGAAACATTAACTGCTACGACTACTCAACTGATTCTGTAATATAGTCCAAAAATGGCAAGATCAAGTTTCCGTAAACTTGAGCGAGTTATCCTAACAAAAAGCTGATTAGAGCCTACAGTACAGCTGCGAATGTGCTGGGCCGGAGATGTACCTATACTGTAGACTACAGTACAGCTGCGAATGTGCTGGGCCGGCGATGTACCTGTACTGTAGGCTCGTGAATCTGTAATAAATCATGTGCGCTGTGTACCATAGACCGTTAATCTATTGTTAATAAAACTAAATACACTTCATTTTATCAGTATCATATTCCCCGAGAGGGGAACAATCACGCAAACATTAATATATTGTTAATAAAACAAAATACACTTCATTTGATCAGTACCATATTCCACGGGAAGGGAACAATCACGCAAACGTTAATCTATTGTTAATAAAACAAAATACACTTCATTTGATCAGTACCATATTCCACGGGAAGGGAACAATCACGCAAACGTTAATCTATTGTTAATAAAACAAAATACACTTCATTTAATCAGTATCATATTCCACGGGAAGGGAACAATCACGCAAACGTTAATCTATTATTAATAAAACAAAATACACTTCATTTGATCAGTACCATATTCCACGGGAAGGGAACAATCACGCAAACGTTAATCTATTGTTAATAAAACAAAATACACTTCATTTGATCAGTATCATATTCCACGGGAAGGGAACAATCACGCAAACGTTAATCTATTGTTAATAAAAGAAAATACACTTCATTTGATCAGTATCATATTCCACGGGGAGGGAACAATCACGCAAACGTTAATCTATTATTAATAAAACAAAATACACTTCATTTGATCAGTATCATATTCCACGGGAAGGGAACAATCACGCAAACGTTAATCTATTATTAATAAAACAAAATACACTTCATTTTATCAGTACCATATTCCACGGGAAGGGAACAATCACACAAACGTTAATCTATTGTTAATAAAACAAAATACACTTCATTTTATCAGTACCATATTCCACGGGAAGGGAACAATCACGCAAACGTTAATCTATTGTTAATAAAACAAAATACACTTCATTTGATCAGTACCATATTCCACGGGATAGGAACAATCACGCAAACGTTAATCTATTGTTAATAAAACAAAATACACTTCATTTGATCAGTGTCATATTCCACGGGAAGGGAACAATCACGCAAACGTTAATCTATTGTTAATAAAACAAAATACACTTCATTTGATCAGTACCATATTCCACGGGAAGGGAACAATCACGCAAACGTTAATCTATTGTTAATAAAAGAAAATACACTTCATTTGATGAGTACCATATTCCACGGGAAGGGAACAATCACGCAAACGTTAATCTATTGTTAATAAAACAAAATACACTTCATTTGATGAGTATCATATTTCACGGGAAGGGAACAATCACGCAAACGTTAATCTATTGTTAATAAAACAAAATACACTTCATTTGATCAGTACCATATTCCACGGGAAGGGAACAATCACGCAAACGTTAATCTATTGTTAATAAAACAAAATACACTTCATTTGATCAGTACCATATTCCACGGGAAGGGTACAATCACGCAAACGGAAATGGGAAATTATTAGCTTGAAGATATTCTCACTTATATTGTGAGTACCTACAAGTACGATTGCGAGGAAATGGCTAGAATAATATGAAAACTGCATAGCATGTTGCCTTAATGTTCTGCAGAAGTTTAACTTGCATTCGCTGTTTTATAAGAACGATTATATACGCTTCAATTATTTGGTAACCCATTCATAAACACAGGTATCCTGATTTGGCAAAAGCGGTAACAAATAGAGGTGTTTTTTTTTTCAAGTTAAAATATATCTTGAACCGATTACGAAATTCCTTAACTCAATGGCATCTTGAGCGTTCACGATGATATCTTACGAAAAAGATCTCTTAAACAAGATTATGATGATATAATGAACAATTTAGATTTTTTTTAAATAACTGTTGAATCTAAAAATAGCAAAGGGAAGAGCATGAGCGAAGTATTTGACGTCCAGAAGAGGCCGGTCTCGATCGATTTCCCGAGCCTATTAATTGCCAGTCTGCCTCTGGTACAGTATGATATGAGTCAGGTCTGATTGTCTTTAAACACCAATCGGCCAGTTCACCTTCTGTGAGCAGTTCATCACAACAAAGCCACGTTTAAAAGATCGTGATAAAAATAAATAAGTAATTATTATTGTAACAAACCGATCCATCTCGCGTTTTGTACGTTATATAAAGGATTCCGATGATATCATCCTTCATGACAACCCAAGCACCTGTGTGCTCTAGGATAATTAATAATAAAAAAATCTTCTATCGGAAGAATTCGTGCAAAAACTTGTCCTTGTGTGTCCATTTCGTTCCTATAGTATGATATGGTTAGCCATGACCGTGAATCTGTAATAACACTGTGCGCTGCGTAGATCGTTAAACTTGCCACTTCTACATTTTTTATTGCTTATTGTCTGACGAAGACTCCAAAATTGTATATAATCGGACCTTCATAATTTTGATAATTTGGCGGTTTATTTGTGTATCGAAACTTATACTTAATAATTGTATCTTCATTGCAATCACACACTGATCTGAGACTTAAAATTTTGACCTCTGTTCACGCTTTAAATTTGCCAAGTTATTTATATATTTTCCAAAATTGAATGCATCAGTGGGTAGAACTGCCAAACACTCGACTGTTTTATTGAAAAAAAAATCAAATTGTATTTCCTAATAATTTCCTAAAATTCAAATTGTATTTCCTAATAATTGTTTGAATATTAATTTAAAATATTTCAAAAAAAAAAAAATAGAAACGGAAGATATTTTAAAATTACATGTCAATAATCTATTCGCAGTATTAATGAAATTGAAAATGTTGTAAAATGCCATTTAACTGTCAAATTCAAAATATTGGTTTTCTAAGAATAAGTAACATGATCAGGTGATTGGTCGTACGATCTACGCGCTGTATGTTACTTCTAAACACAAACTTTCTATTTCAGAATTGGCTTTGACAATCATTATTTTTTTCCTTTTATGAGACATGGTGATTTTTTAAAATAAAATTACCGACTTAATTTTGAAGTTTCACTCTATTACTATATAATTATTCACAATTATTCATTATAAAATAAAATATTCAACGCAGTTACCAGACTCATCAGTAGTAAGGTATTATATAAATCTTGTCCACTGCAGCGAGATTAACAGCTGATGATGAACGCCTTACTGACCACGCTCAATGTAAGCCCCATTCTCCTTCCAGTTTCACTTCATCACCACTGAACACTTCACAGAAACTAGTTTTAAGACATCAATCATGTTAGGAATAGTGAGTGTGCTTGTACATTAGTGCTTTGGCTTTAGAACGATTCAAGTGCATACAGAAAAGAGGTGTGTTATAAACGAAGCAATATTGCTTCCCCGGGTTACAATAGAAAGTAATAAGGCGTTGACTGTTACACAAAGCAATATCCATTATGCTGTCAAAGAAAATTTAAAAAATACAAGTACATACATACAGACACATATGATATATGCAAAAACGATCCAACCCAGGGATAATAGTTAAGTTGTTTATTGAAAACTTAAGTTTTTACTGCTTCTTAATATTTTTATGCTCAACTAGTTTCGACGAGCCAATCGGGCATCATCCTCATGGAGCAAGTGCTTCCGCGAGGCCTAAAAAATATATGATATGTGTCAACTGTCACTAGTGCTTGGTGTTACCATGTCATTCTGTGGTATTGCACTTTCACTGAAACGAACATTACAACAATACCACAATATCTCAAAATGGCATATCAACATAAATTTCTAGTGACAGTTGCCAAAGATAGTTAGTTATTGAAGTCGTCAATCTCGCAGAAAATTAGTTTCATGAGGATGACAACCGATTGAATCGTCGAAACTAGTTGATCATAAAAAAGACTAATACGCGATAAAACTAAAAGTTTTCAATCAATATGTCAAATATCGAGAAAATTTCAATAACATTATTTTTGTTAATTTGAAATATTGAACCGGCATACGTTGAGTTTTCTGCACAAAAATATCTACCAAGTTTAATAAGTATTTTATAGTAAAAATCAAACATATTTTTTTCATTCCATATTAGCCCATGTAAAGCGACTGTGTGTTTCCTTAACTATCTCAAAACATGTAAAATAAGGGTAATATACTCGTATATATTCGTCAATATGTTGAAGGACCTGAGATTGAAAATATTTTGTACGCATTATTTGTAGAAATTATTAAAATGAAAAGCTGAATCATTCTGTTTTTCATTTAATTATACCTGAAATGTGCAATATGTGCATATATTGTTTTTCTTATATACCTGAAATTTGATATTGCTGTGTTTGCGTTTTTATAATGATTATTTTGTAAACATGTCGTTTTCGATTCATTTGAAACCCTAACTTTGAATTTCACATTAACTTAGCATAAACTTTTATATAGAACGGATTATATCATATAAAATAAATTAACCCATACATGAACCTTATTTCAGGAGTCATCAAAGCTATTGCAGAAAGAACTTGTTAATTAACGAAACAAAAAAATATACACATAGTTCCAAATAAGCTTTATTGTCACAAGAGATTGAGTGTTTTTTTTTAATATTGTTCTAGGAGTTTGTTTGCACTAAATGATTTCTTAAAAAGTAACAAAGTGATTATTGTTTATTCTTCCTTTCCTAGTTTTACTACATTACATTATCTATATAAAAAAAAACTTCATTGTAATCAAATGTATTACTTTCTTTATACTCGTATTACAGTCCTGCTTGGCTTGATTAGAAATATGTTAACGAAGCCTTAATTTAAAACCAGACTGAAACCTTTCGCTATAAATATTAGTATTGCAGCTTACATACTTAAAATTAAACAAATATATAGGAATTAATCTTTTGAATAATTTGTAACGAGTTATATCTGTTAATATATCCTGTCTCATGCTAAATACCATCAGTTAATTCTATTGCGTTGCATTATGCTACATTTTATTTTTAAACGATACAACCTGGAAGGCTTATTGCTATGTGATAATCTCTTTTAGCTAACTAGAAAGATGGTAAAGGGGCCTAAAGTGATTGCCATGCTTAAATCTTTTTAATAAAATGGGTACCAACGGTAATCGAACCCGCAATCCCTGAGTTGATAAAGAGATATCTTGCGTACAAGGCCACGGAAATCGGTTTTAGCATGATTGATGGGTTGTAAAACAGTGCGTTTTATATTTTTTGGAGACATTAATACCTTAACGAATCCTTGACCCGCATGGCGACTCCGAGACTTGGACAAAAGGAAAGAGCGTGTGTGATTTTACGACCCGCCCGTGTCTTGGTTCTGACTTTCCGGAGTTGGCATTTAATTTGCGCCAGCCTCATAATGCGGTAATATCCTTTTGTGCTGTGTTGCGGGCTTGGGCTCGGGTCGGGCCAACGGCCAGCGCATAAAGCATAACCACCATGCACCAGCACAGAAAACTGAACGAACCATAAAATCACTCACGATGCCTTTGTATTGTGAGAAATTATTTTCACTCATATTTGAATAATTCGAATTTGTACTACTGAGCGAATGGTGACGGTAACCTGAAAATGGGGCATGCATTTGTCCCTTCTCCACCTACACTGTCTGTAGGAATTAAATAGGTTCACTTACAGTGCGATCGTACACTCGTAAGAAAATTCATCATATTTTGATAAAAGATCTGTCAGAAGAACTTTTAACGTTTAGAAAGTCACCAAACTTTCCCAAAAATTCGAGAAAACTGTAAAAACATCCCTGGTCACCAAAACATCAGACTAGCCAAGCGGACCGAAGGTAGTTCGACGTAAGAATCGGTCAATAAATATTGATTCATTCATTCGTATGGTACCCTTCAATAAACCCGAATTGGTGATTCAGACATAATGAAGAGCGTGGCCAGGAGATAACATTATCTTCGACCTATTAATCGATCCTTCGAATTAAGAATCATTTGAGTAAACATGGAACTCGCGGTTCGTCATCGCATATATTAGCAAATCTACCCCGAACGTAAAGATACAACAATACTCGAATGCGTCTAGCACGCGCGGTATTGTTACCTGTCGAACTATTTTACCTGACTGGAACCCTTTTTTTATTTTATTTTTGAGTACAATCGGGAAACGAATCCGAAACTCAAGCGTTTTACCTTCTAGGCTACGGAAGTCGTCGAATTAATATTAATATAATATTACATAAAAACAAAGGGTACGTCAAATTTTATAGAGTAGGTGTTAACAATAGGCCATGGGTTTAAGTTTCATCTGTGGAGTGTTTTAATGTTAATGGTTGTACGAAAAAGTTTTCACAATCCTTCGTGATCGAGTATAATGGTCAACCATCCTGCGGATGGACGACGTATGTGCATGTATTGGTTTATTGTGTGTAAGCTTTTGCGCTTCATCAAGTCCATAGTCTAGACAGATTAAACCCTAAGTTACGATGACAAGGATATCCAAGTTCCAAGAAATCACTAGGTTTTATCTACTGCAGCCTTTCATTACGCAGATTGTTAAAAGGAACAATTTACGTTATTTAAAACGGTCTAAGAGTAAAACCAGTCAAGAAGTTAATCCGTCAGCAATCAAATCTAGCCCGCAAGCTTAAAGTACGAGTAAATAGTAACAGTCAGACCACGGTCATCGATACAAATTAAGAAATAATTATGTTTATCATTCTCTTGCCGCACTTCTTACTTAACCCATTTCTAAGAACAAAACGGGATAACATGTCCAATACAAAGCCTATTGATAGGAACGATTTTGAATAAATTCCTTATCTTTTTTCGTAATAAAATTTCTTTAATTCTTTCATTGTCATTTATTTTTTATGAAGTATCTTATCGAAGTTCTTCATTCAGCCATACATTCTTTAACATTTTAAATATAATATATGGATATGGCTCGAACCGCCGACCTTCTGCACAAAAGGCTAGCTCATTGCCGTACGGTAATGCACCTCAAGATTTATATTATATAATCAATGTAAAAGTAATAATAATAAAATACTATAAGCATATTATTCTCCACATGTTTGAAGAATATACTTTTTATACTCTGCTTAATGGTAGACTACACAGTGGAACATAAAAACCCTGTTTCATAGTATATTGTAATACACTTTCGCTGTCTATATTACAACCTCGCGACCTTATAGATATGTAGCAATCTCTTCCAACCAATCAAAAACATATTACAGTGGTCTCGAGTGAAGCAGACTGGAATCCTTTTTATAAAAAAATTCAGGTACCAACGGTAATCTAGCCCATAACCCACAGGTTGGAAGACATGTGTCTTACCAACTAGGCTAGAGAGGTAGTATACTATTTTTATCAAATTTCTCTATGGGTTTTAAATAAATATCTTGAATTTCATGTAGATAGTGTAGAAAACGGCCTGGGGGACGTAGTCCGGGACAGAAGAGCATACAACCTGAGGACGAGAAGAGCTGACCCCAACAGTCTTCGCAGACAGTGAGTTGGGATGGAGCCAGGAAGAGAGAGAGTGTAGAAAACTGCGTTCTTGATATTATTTCAATTATGAAATCCGCGTGCTCTTGAGGATTAACTGCACGCGTGTCGGATGGCCATTTTGTGGTTACCGACCGATGGCGGCATTAAGTTGATTGAATGTACTAAGTATATCAAAATATTACAACTTCCGTGAACTAGTTTGTAAGACAATTGTCTTCTATTATGGCTTCATTCCTATTGGCATTAGACATGTTTCCCTTCAAACCTCACTTATATGATATATTTCTAATTATTTGTGAAAAATTGTTACATGGCAGTAAACCCTCCAGTTTGTATTATATACGTCAAAAGTGTAATATAACTCATTTTTTGCATCTATATTAGCGGTTCGTCTGGTATTACCATGGATCGAACATTTCAAGGAAATCAGATGTACACCATCCTTCACAGTGTTTAAGAAGTAATTTAACGAGAACTAAATTATAATTGTTCAGAGATTCATAGATCAGAAATTAAAAAAAATATTTTTTACAATAAAATCTCGTTGAATGTTTAACTCTCACACGAATACCATTTATTTGTTTCTATGAATTAAAACAATATATTTGATATGAAAAATTCGCTGTAGGTATAATTTTACTCAAACGAAAGATTTACTGGCAAGGTCAAGATATGGTTGAGGAAAGATAGTGAGAGGACTGTAGCTGGTAATGTATTGACATAGTTTAAGTTTACTGTATGGAAGTCAGGGTATTTGTTGAATTGCTTTTGCTTGTGCGGTTTGATAATTCGGTTTCTTTATTGTTGTTTTTTTTTCCATAAGTTCTATTATGAAATGTGCACTGATTTTTCTGTATGAGCTAATAGTATGTATAAATAATTACAATAAAGGGAAAATAATTGAAATATCTAGTGAAACATTATACCCTGTTCCGCTACAATATGTACGATATGGCAGAGATGCGCTAGTGCAGAGGGCAGGCCGTCTATTTAATGATGATTGTTTATATAATTTATTATATTTTATTTATAGTTACTCTCACTAAGTAAAAACTGCTTTTTCCATTTAATATTTATATTTTACTGTTCATCAGTAAACTCATATCTTCTTAATAAATACATTATTTGCCATTATTATTTGATGTCTTATAATCATATCAAGAAGTGACAGATGTCAAATAATACGCGGAAAATAAAAATGTTCTGACATTAATTAAATAATAACTATTAAAATGTTATGTTACACATACTCGTATGCTAGACTTAGTACAACCAATTTGATATTATTTTATGATTATTATTAATAATAGTATCAGGTGTATCTCGCGCAACAATCTAAATTAAGATCATTCGAATTATTGACAACTTGTCACCAAGCATAAGGTCCTCTCGCAGTGGTGTTGCAGATTAGCTCGAGGTGAGTATGGTATGGCTGCGCACGTCGAATGGACATATTGTGGGAACCGGTGTTTGCATATTGTTATTGATTTGAACACGTCAGGGGTCGTAGCCGCACACTGTCTCTGATTAAAGAACCATTGTTTCCACCGAGCCCTGGCTAATTTGGTGTGAGGAATTCTCGGAAAATGTTAACACTTAAAGTTGTGTTATGTTGGCTACAAAACCTTGTTCAAGAAATAGAACGACATTACTCTGAGTTATTTATGGCTTTAGGAAATGGTATGTAGCGTGTACCGATAAAAGCCGTGGAATGGGTTCATAGGATTCAATTAAATAACAAATTATTATGACATCGTTTTCACTCGAGTTCGTATTGAAATTGCAAAGTTACTTCTCATTTTACTTGCCTACATATCAAATTACGTAAGATTTTTCTCTCCCTCCCTCTCTCTTATTATATATCAAAATGCATACATATGATAAGAGTGTTTCCATAAGATAAGATATAATTTTTTTTTTGCAAAATCTGAACTTTTACATCTAACAACACGTATCCATCACCGTCATGGTTTCATTATCGAATATTTTGCTATACAAAGTTGTACCATGGCAAAATAGTCGATAACGGACCGGTGACGCTAACAAACCCGTGAAGAATGGTGGAACAACCCAACCAAAATATGAAATCTGCAACATTGATGCATAAAGATATTTATAGAAGCTATTTATATGTTATATGTTATACACTGGGAATAAAAGTGAATGGAAGTAAAGCAGGAAATAGTGCAAAGAAGCTATGTAAGAAAAGCATCAACCAGTGATCTGAACCTGACTGATTATGACCTTAGATAGAGCACAATGAAAAATAGGAAAATCAAAGATGATGATTAAAAAATCCAGAAACTCTTTTTAATGAATTTATGAACAACATAACATATTATGAACGATTTTGTATTGTATAACATTTCGTTATATACTCGTATATTATAAATACAACCTGACTAGGTTATTGCTACGTAGCAATCTCTGTAAATCAACCAGCAAGATGTTAAAGAGGCCGTACGTGAAAACAGGCGTTTTACCAACTAAACATCGGAGGTCGTCAAATTTGGTTTGGCCAAATTATTTAAATATATATTAAACAATAATAAGAATTATATCGATATAATTTTGATGAAACCTAAGACAAATGGTAACACCATTATTATTTTATATTTTCCCTCACGAAGTTTTGACTTGTCGCAACCAATATCTTATTCTTTGTAAATCATCTTTGCCTATTTCGTCATATAATTGTAAGGAAATAAATTCTATTCGACGGAAGACAATTTGTCCTGTTTGTACTGATTGCTGACCGTACCGTGCCGTGAGATCACACGACAAGACGGGGACGGGATTATTATAGATTATATTTATATTTAAGAATTGAACATCGAATTCCACTTCAGCAATAATTTTTCATCGAAGTTATCAGGAGAATAAGCAACACTACATTCATTTCAATATTTATTCGTATAATATACTTTCAAAATATCCGAACTAGTGATTCGGATATATTGAAGAGCTTAGCCGAGAGGCTACATTGTTTTTGACCCTATTAATCGGCCTCCGGGTTTAAAACCACTGGAGTAGACAAGAAACTCGCATTTCGTCATCGCACTTGTTACCTATACTCCTCCGCAAATGAAGAGGCTCAAACACTAACCTAGCACTTTTGAGTATTGTTACCAAATGAACCAAACTGGAAACCATTTTTTAAATGTTCCCCCCCCCCCTTCCCCCCCCCCGACTGTTCTTACCAACTAGGACACATAAGTCGTCATGAGACGCTAAAATTAATTCAACAAAGGAACAATAAAGTGAAGCAAAGGATAAATGATACATTTACTGTGTTCTGTATTCGAATATTCGGCATGCTTCCTTAGTATCAAATGTCCCAGGTCACAACTTTTAATCACGGTATTTCCGAGATCTATTTCTGCTAGCTTTATTTTACGAAATATTTTAATCTTAATTTATTCATGTACTTGAATCACAGAATAACAAAGATGCTACATTGTTTTGAAATCCATCACAGAGCGGTATTCCAAATTATGACGAGTATAGAACTATAAATGAAAAATATAGAAAATATCCGGTCTACATGGGTCATGGCCCCTCTCACGTGTGCAAATAAATGGATATTTTGACCGGACGAATAAATTACTTTTATCATAATTTAATCATCCACTACAGCAAACTGTCTATTATCAAATAGTAAGCATGGTGAAGTTTCTGCGTTTCTGGTATTTTCGTATATTTTCTGCTCTATCGCGTGCTCAATGTTTAACGTCGTAGTCTTCTGCTCTATCTTAAACTCGGTGCACTACCTGTATCCACCCTTCTCGGTCCTGGACCGTGCTGAATACAGAGCTTAAAGAGGACCCTGTTAACCATGTTATATGACACATTTAATGCAAAACTCTAGTTGATTTTTTTTTGTAAAGTGACTCATGCATATTTTTGATATTAATGACTTATAGAAAAAAATCGTCACTCATTAATACGATGAACGTAAGTTATATTTTTAATTTATTATCAGACTTCACAATGCACAACAAAATGTGAATAATGATGAATTCCGTGGTCTAGTTGGTAAGAGATTCTCTAGACCGGAAATTACCCAATTCATTTTGAAAAAATGATTCAAGTCACTTCAGGCTTCTATAACATATTTTTGGTTTGATGGAATAGGCCAAAGGTAATAAACTCGCCAGGCTGTGTAGCGAAAGTGTAACCATAAAAACATATTAAAGGAACACGACAAATGAAGGGCAACAAACCCGGATTCATTAAAATTGTTTATTCAAATTTAATTACCTGTTGTTTTTTCGCAAATTATGTATATTTTTTGTGATGTGTAAAATAAACAAATAAAATAAATGAATGAAAATATATAATATTTGGCATTATTTTACAGGTAATAATAATAATGTTTTCCAAACTTCTAATTCATTTAATCAATTTAAATATTTTTCCCCAATATATAATACCTATTTTTCTTAAAATAACATTTAATAAGCAAATCAAAAAAGAATATTCAACAAAAAAAATATATTACATTATAGCAAAAAGGTTCAACGTAATTTTTTTTTAAATCAGCAAATAATTTTGAAAAGGGGACAAAATATAAAAAAGCTACAGTTTTCTAATTAGGTCTCTCGGGTTATCGTAAAAATTAAAGGTTTTTAATTTTATGTATTTTAATACAAAACTGTTGTAAGTCCTAACAAATTACAAGGTTTTAAAATTCAATTACTTTGTATTACAATTGCATTGTATACAGAAGAAACTGGCGAATTTATTATCATGTAATATCCTTTCGAATAAATTAAAATGATGTTGACGATGCAATTAGTGAGCACCAGACTGGAACTCTTTCTAAAAAAATGGGTATGTACCATCAGGAATCGAACCCGCAACTCACGGGTTGGAAGATAGATATCTTGCCAACTAGAGCATTGAAGTTATCTCAACATTACATTAAACCATTTTATTAATTTTAATTGTTAAAAAAAATGACCCATATTTTTATAGTATTAAACTTGGAAACTAAATCTTGAAACGAGATCTTTTCGAATTTTGACAGGTGTGATATTATAATAAATTTTAGCTTCTTTAGGGTCAACGCCTGCCTTACACAATTGAGGTAGGTGACTTCAGAGGTAACTGCCATGAGAATGTAACGGGCCATTTATTTGGTTGCCCCTTCGTGGGAAACTCGAAATTTAGCGATAATTAGGCCTCCTTGGAGCTGAAAGGGGAAAATATTCCGTGTACATATTTAATTTTCGGTCTAAAAGTATTCAAATAAAGATATTCAATTGGGTGTTGTTTTATGAGAAAGAGCTGAGTTCAATATTGCGGTGTCCTGTTACCAAATTCAAATTTTATTTTTATTCACTAATTAATTTATTTAATTCTAAGCATGGCTCATATTTTTTTCTGACGAAATCGTTTAGCGATATTTATAATTTTCCGAAATAGTTTGTAGTCAAGTTATTTTTTAAGATTGAACATAAGGTTAATCAAGATCTATTTATTGTTTTAAGATTGAACATAAGGTTAATCAAGATCTATTTATTGTTTTAAGATTGAACATAAGGTTAATCAAGATCTATTTATTGTTTTAAGATTGAACATAAGGTTAATCAAGATCTATTTATTGTTTTCCCAACGAGGATCGATCGATGATGACCAATTTTATACGTATGTATAACATAAACGGTATGAAAAGGCAACATTAAAACAAATATTTAATCGATTAAAATGTATCCATCGTCATATTCCGTCACGACATGTCTCTATTGAGGTAGGCAGATAGAACTGTTCTCCACTCCATTCAATCCTGGCGCGCATCGTTTCTATTATGTCCACACACCTTGTTATGCATACTGTCCTGTTGTAAAGACTTTTCACTCTTCCCACGTTCATTATCTGATTAATTTGGTCACGCCATGTTTTTCAATATCTCCTCAAACTTCTTGTACTTTCTATATTATTTGTACAGATTATTCTCGTAAATCTTTCATTCTTTCTACGTGGTTGAAACATCTGGGTGCTCCTTTCTTCATCTTATGCAACGTACCTTATTTTACAAAGTGTACGCAACAGTCTAGTTTCTGCCACACACATCATACTTTCATCACTTTTAGTGCCTCCCGATTTCGCTTGCATATCCTAGTGTTGTGACAAAGATTTCATAATTTTCTTGAACTCAAAAAATATTCCATTTGAATTAATATTAGTTAACAAAAATATGAGATCTTTTGTTTTTTTTTCCTTTCAAAGAAACCCTTATACAATTTCATTAAATACATCAAGTTTCCTTCATATCAAATGTTTATATATTTTTTTAAATCTTTTTATAAGACTGATCATGGTTGGACCATTCCATTTTCCCATTTAAAAGTTCCAATTATTGATATACCCATGGTTAGACCAATTATTGATATACACATGGTTAGACCAACTGACGATTGATCGACAATTTACATTTTAGACGTTTTCAAATAAAGTTAAAGGATATTTGGCACAAAATTGACGGTCATCTATCATGAGATTACCACCGAGTGTTATTCCCTTGGGCGGAGCACGCAGCACGCAGCACACCGATACATGAAAGTAGATAAATGGACGTATGTATAATATATCATATATGCAACAAATATCCAACTCATTTTCTACCTTTCTAGAGATATTTGAAAAAAAATATAGCAATGATACGGAGTTATAAAGATTTTTTTTAAACCTGGATGTATCAATAAAATCATAATTAAAATGCAAAGAGAGAGAAACTTGAAGAATCCTCTTCATATGCATACATGTACGAGTATAAATAACTGGTGCGGATGTTGAGCGTATAATAAAAGGTTGCTTGAATATTATTATTGATACGGTTGATGAAATTTTAATGTAATTGGATTTGTATTGTGTTGTATTATATTTTTATTGTTATATTATACAATAAAAACTCAACTGCATCAATATATGATTTTATATGAACACTACACACAAACTTCACACTACACCTAAAGCCGAATGCGTTATCACATATCGAAAGATCTACAAAGGTTTCTTTATAGTTCGTGTTGCCTCTGTAAGTTTTATTACAAATTATGTTTTTCTAAGCATATACAGATCAAATCTGATGGAAAGTACCTAATCCAATGGCCCCAGCCACCTCCTTCATATTCTTACACTCAACTTTTTTATAATTATTTTGTAATATTTTTAATCTGTAAATAATAGAGATTCGATTGTTTTTTTTATTTAAAAAAAAACTGAGTTTCAACGGAAATCGAACCCGCAAACCCTGGGTTGAAAAATTAGTAAGAAGTCTTATTCACTAGGCCACAGAGATCGTCAAGGATTTGTGTATGTAATGATGTAGGATATGTTCGAGTGTGTTTAAAGGATAAGAAAGCAGTAAATGAATGTTTTAACCAAGTAGTGCAACATTTAGAAAATCTTCGTGAGACTCTGTAACCAGTTGATTACTAATGTTAGACTCGCTCCGTCATTGGCGTATTTAAAAAGTGACTGAAAAAACTCTTCATTTCTAGTCAGTAATGTAACGGATTTCATGCCTGATTTTTCTTTCCTCTCCACCATCCCTTTTTCCTTTGATTGATGATACCTCACTTTCATTTTTATTAACATATAGTATATTGTTAATGAATTTTGTACAAAGTGAATAATAATTTAAATAATGATTGCGCCCATGTAACTTCCTTTATTTACTTTTGTCTGGTTGTTTGGAAGAGATTCCCACCTGGGAATAAGCCCACTAAATTCTTATACAATGAAACGTTTAAATAAATAAATAACAATCAGTGGTTTTTTAACATAATTATGCACATTGTCAAGTTTAGTATTGTGATGTATAAAAAATAATTAAACATTTTTCTTGCTGGACATGTTTATAACTGAATGAAGTATGCTCGTCTAAAATTCCTGATAAAATTATGGATTATACCTCATTTGCATGTACACGCCTAAATCTATTCTACAGAGTGTCCCAAAAAATATATACACACATTGAATAATTATAAATTTAGTATTTATCAGGGAATATCTAAGATTGAAATTCCAAATTAAATAAACGTGGTTTTGTTTAACTGTCGTAAGTGTTCAAATTGATGGACGTTCTAGTCCATGCACTGCTGATAACATGGAATCTCAAATATAACGAACCATTTGTTTTGGTATTTTGGCGCAATTTCTTTCAATGGCTGCTCTCAACTCATTAACTGTTGCCACTTTTGGGCCGTAAACTTTATCTTTGATGAGTCCCAATAGAAAAAGTTCATTTACGCGAGATCTGGGGAGTGTGGATGGTATTCAATGCTACCTCTATGTCCAATCCATCTGTTTGATACGTTTTTATCAATACAGGCCTTCACATCACGATGGTAGTGAGGAAGTGCACCATCTTGCTGGAAATAAAAGTTCTAAAGTACTTACGTGGTATGAAAAATTCCAGTAACAAGTTTAAGTAAACAACACATTGTAAAAGTGTGTATATATTTTTTGGGACATTCTATAGATAAAAATGCAAGCAGCGAAGTGCAGAATGTGCACTCAGTCTGTAAGATAATGTTATCCGTGGGAACACCTTATACAAATCAACGATTCGTGATGTGATTTTCAATGTTATTTATGCTAAACATTTACACGTAATCTATTTGCATTTCATAACTTAATATAGGTACATCAAGAAAAAAAGTGTGCCATAAAAATCACTTACTTGATATTAAATAATCATCCAATAAATACTCATATTGGAGTATGTCGTGCCATACTCAAAATTAAGTGACAAAATTTTAAAAGTCAAAACAGAATAGAGTTTTTTTTTAATTTGATGGACATTAAATTAATTATCTTATAATATATGTTAGAGACACATCAGTAGTAAATATTTACTTTTTAGCCTTTAATAATATTATTATCAAGTAATATTTCCTAAGTATGTTTTGTTACTATGGTATTAATCCCTATAATTTTAAAATATGACGCATTTTATTCTTCGTAAATGGAAAACGAATGCAAATTGTGAGATTTCCTTTACTGAAAAAAATAGGATGAATTTAGTTTGTATCAAAGCGACAATAAAAGTTTATACAACAAATTAATACAAAGTGTTAAATATTTACATAAATAAATATCATACCATCCTTATTATAGAAATTCTACAAATTTAAAAAGTGTCTTTTACCTTTACCTGTTGATAATGATGAGAAACTCTGAAGTTAATTGAACATATTGAAGATTTTTTTACCTGTAAAGAAAAATATAACTCATTAGACACATACCTGCAAAATAATTAAGAAAAACGATAATTATATAGCATAAAATGTAGTATGGAATTCACAAGGAATTTTATGCTGTGGAAGATATTTTTCAACAGTACTCTCAAAAACAAATCATAATAAGGGAGGAGGTCGTCAATAGACAAAGTTGCACGGAATTGAATTAAATTTATGTTGTATACTCTACAATAATCGTGCTTATTCCTGCGTGGAAATCATCTAATCAACGTTGTAAAAAATAGATTGGAACCAAGTTTTTGGTACTATCAACTAAGCCATGAATGTCGCTGCTACCTTATTAAAAAAACGTGCCTTAAAAAAAACTAATTCAGTGATGATCATAGAGGGCAAGAACTTAAAACGTTCTTAAAATTAGGTGATAAT
>CATKWJ010001226.1:0-39993 GCA_949825065.1 Odontocerum albicorne
TTCTCTAAACTGACGTTTTAATTACTAATTTTTATTATACTGACTTTCTAATGACTGTCAATAAAGGGGTTGGAGAAATCTTCTTCTTAGATGCGCCAGGAGGAACTGGTAAAACGTTCCTAATTAGATTGATTCTGGCAGCAATTCGATCCCAAAATGGTATAGCCTTAGCTCTTGCGTCGTCAGAAATAGCTGCGACACTTCTACCAGGTGGAAGAACTGCTCATTCCGCTTTGAAATTGCCATTGAACATGCGATTCATTGAAACTCCCACGTGCAACGTTTCCAAAGCATCCGGCATAGGAAAAGTATTGCAGAAATGCAAACTTATTGTTTGGGATGAATGCACAATGGCACACAAAAAGTCGCGCGAAGTTCTTGATCGATCATTGCGAGATTTGCGTGGAAAGATCAGACCATTTGGGAACGCATTTATATTGCTTGCAGGAGATTTCAGGCAAACATTACCTGTAATTCCTCGATCGACACCGGCGGATGAAATAAATGCTTGCCTGAAATACTCTATTTTGTGGCGAGAGGTAAAGACGTTGAAATTAACTACAAATATGCGTGTCCAGTTGCAAAACGATCGATCAGCTGAGATATTCTCACATCAATTGCTGGAAATCGGGAATGGAAAGGTATCAGTTGATCTGATCTCAGGACGAATTTCATTGCCTCATAACTTCTGCAATTTAGTGACGTCAAAAGAAGAATTGCTTTTTAACAAAAAATATTGTTTATCCACAAGCATTGTGAAATTTAATAAACAGTTGTATATAAAACAGACAATATAATAAGAGCGCCCCCTGTTGAATGTAACGGCAACTCACGCAATATAGATTTCAATTTATTTTAATTTCGAATATTAAATATCTTTCAATTCGGGTTTTTTAAACCGGTTTTTGTTATTTTTGTTATTATTGATTTTCATTTGAATTAATGGTATATATCTGTGTATGTTTGAATTATTAAAAGTTTCATGCAACTAACTTTTAACAAATGTCACATTAGATTTTTAACGAATTGCACATTTTTGCTAATTTGTAACAAGATTTATTATTAGTTTTATGTGATGTATTTACCTAAATAACTTGCTATTTATTACAATCGAGGCCTATATTAAAGTTGATAAAATTTGATATTCATCCGTTTGAATAAGACCAAGCTTCGCTCTGAAGTATACGTTGATTTGCGAGATGCAGTTGTAAATGACGGTAATAGAACTTCTGCAATTTAGTGACGTTAAAAGAGGAATTGTTTGAAAAAGTATTTCCCTATATTCAAATCAATTATAAGAATCACGATTAGCTAAGTGAGCTATTGTTGGCGGTAAGAACAAAGATGTATCCGAACTTAACAATATTATTGAGTTCGTTTTTTAATGTTTCGCAATTTTATATGTTTTTGTTATAACTATTTTTCTTCTTTTTCAGTGCAATCGATCTTTGATTTGAATTTAAATCATATCGTGAATTGACCTCTTGGAGTGACGCGATCATTTGCAAGCACGGTGATAAACGCGACAGACTGAGAGTGCTTGAAAGACATCAAAAATATTGTATACCCAGATTGTATACAAGACATCAAAAATATTGTATACAATACATCAAAAATATTGTATACGCATTGTGAAATTAAACACAATTGAAACGTGTGCTTTCTCTTTTCTTTCTTTTCCATTTAACCAGACTGAGCCACAGCAAGGCGTGGCTGGGTACAGCTAGTATATATATATATATATATATATATATATATATATATATATATATATATATATATATATATATATATATATATATATATATATATATATATATATATATATATATATATATATATATATATATATATATATATATATATATATATATATATATATATATATATATATATATATATATATATATATATATATATATATATATATATATATATATATATATATATATATATATATATATATATATATATATATATATATATATATATATATATATATATATATATATATATATATATATATATATATATATATATATATATATATATATATATATATATATATATATATATATATATATATATATATATATATATATATATATATATATATATATATATATATATATATATATATATATATATATATATATATATATATATATATATATATATATATATATATATATATATATATATATATATATATATATATATATATATATATATATATATATATATATATATATATATATATATATATATATATATATATATATATATATATATATATATATATATATATATATATATATATATATATATATATATATATATATATATATATATATATATATATATATATATATATATATATATATATATATATATATATATATATATATATATATATATATATATATATATATATATATATATATATATATATATATATATATATATATATATATATATATATATATATATATATATATATATATATATATATATATATATATATATATATATATATATATATATATATATATATATATATATATATATATATATATATATATATATATATATATATATATATATATATATATATATATATATATATATATATATATATATATATATATATATATATATATATATATATATATATATATATATATATATATATATATATATATATATATATATATATATATATATATATATATATATATATATATATATATATATATATATATATATATATATATATATATATATATATATATATATATATATATATATATATATATATATATATATATATATATATATATATATATATATATATATATATATATATATATATATATATATATATATATATATATATATATATATATATATATATATATATATATATATATATATATATATATATATATATATAAATACACGAGGTGAAATAACTTATCCTTGCTTTACCCCTTTTGAAATATTAAACCGCTGTTTACTTAACGCTTATAGTATAGAAGGGTTACCTACCTCTGACCTTCGCATCGTACATTTTCCTTATGGTTCCAGGTATAACGTGACTGTTTTTAATATCGAAATTATCATGGGGTCCAAATACGTTGCAGGGAATTATTGAAGTGTAGATGCACCCATATTTATCGTGATATGCTCTGGAAGAAGATGAACGACTTTATTATTACTTAGCCAGAAACGGCAGCTGTAAAAAAACAGTCTTACTAAAGGTTATTTTGAATGTCAGATTGAAAAATATGTGAAAATTATTTCAAAACCTAATGTCCTACTCAACACTGGAGTAAGGATTGTTTCCCCCTATGGGAAATACGACTCCAAACACGGAGTTAAACCAATCACAGCCGTTTCCTTATATGTATTTAAGAAGGTAAGGGTATCAGTATACAGTGAATGTAATGTGCAGGTTGACATCGTTTAGTTTCTGTCTCGTTTTTCCCTTATTTCGAAAGAAACTTGATAAGTAAGCGATATTAAATTTTTGACATTTCAGAATATAGCCAAACAACACGTCTTCTATTAGCTTTAGTTGACATAATACTTTTATTATTTTTCAAATAACGACATATTTATCATTGCAAGTGACCCACTGAAAACGTATCAGACCTTAATACATTGACTGCTGAATAATTTCTTTTAAAATGTGTTGTCAAAAAATAGCCATAATTTTTTGGCATATAACCTAACAAACCCTCTAGGCACATTTATTTTTTAATTCACCCCAATAAATTATTAACAGAACAAAGATACGCATTTTGGGCATCCAGCAAACGTTTATATGAAAGCCTATAGGCGTTTTCAGCACTGAAGGTGTTAAGCTGATTGTATCTGTATACAACAGCGAGTAGAGCGCCTCACAGGTATTCGGTCAAGAACATAGGATCGCTGTCTATGTACTCTCTTCCAAGGTCAACTTGCCTGATTACTCGCTTATTTATTAAAATATGCGTTTACACGGATCGAATGTAGAACTCGGTTATATACTCGCTAAATGTCAATAACTTAGTCATTTTTTTTTCATTTTAGAAAAGACGTTCGTTTCACTTCGTGGTGTCATGTTTAAATTTTGAAATAAAATATTTATTTTTTATTCTCTACTGTTTTATTTGAGCTCATTACCGGTTTCTAGGACCTTTGATTTCCTCGTCAGGTGAATATGAATTAAATTATGTGAATTTTTTTTTTCTTATTATAATATGTTAGGTACAGGAGCGGGGTGTATTGGCTAATAAGGGCAGGGGAGTAGGAAGGCGTCAAAGGGTGGCTTTTGAACGGGAAATATACTAAGCAGAGGACTATTATTGAAATAAACTTGGTTGTTTACAAATAACAAAGTTAATATTATAACTAGTTCTCTGCTAAATATATCCATGTTCAAAAGCCACCATTTTGACATCTACCTTCTCGCCTGCCTTTATTTATGTACCTACTACAATTAAAAAAAAACATTTTAACATAATTAAGTTCATCTACACCTAATGAGGAAGACGAAGGACTTTGAAACTGGCTGTGAACTACAATAAAACAGTGGGGAATAATTTTTTTTATTTAAGTGTTTTATTTATTTCATTACTTAAAAAAATTGTTAAGTTAGTTAAATATTAGTTAATTAGATTAAAATACAGTTATATTATATTACAGTTACCTGTTGGCTACGTCTATCATCCGTTTGGCGTATCCGTATCCATAGTTAGATGAGTGAGGAGGTCCATTGTGTAACTAAAATATAAATTAATTTATATTATTATTCATAGGTGGTCGTAAAATCTTTAAATTAAGATTCGCAGACAATACAACGAAGATAAGATGGCTGGGTTACTTCTTAAAGTGAAATGAATAAATAACCATAGCTATAAAGTTCAAGCTACCATGGCCAGAGAGAAATTGTGTAGTCGAATAGCTTGGATACACCCATAGAGATCTGAGGCTCGCCCTGTTTGCAAGGAGAAAAATAATCACATGTTTTTCAGCGTCTCATACTGTACGCCCTTATATCTTCCTTTTGTCCTTCGTCAGTTCACCAAATATGATATTCCTTGGGAGTCTATACTGAGGCACGCGTCAACGTACCAACGTAATCGTGCATCCGAAATAAGAATCTCGATGCAACAGCAGTTTGCTCTTTTCAAAACGTTATTATTTAATATTTTAATTTTAATTTATTTTATACATGACAAGAAATATATATAATTTGCGAAAAAACAACAGGTAATTTAATTAGGACACACAATTTTAATGGATCTGAGTTTGTTGCCTTTCATTTGTCGTGTCCCCAGTAAACTAGGATTTTGCCTGTATCTCACTGAGGATATATAGCATGAAAAAATAAATCGATACTTTTTTTTCCGATTTTGGATTAGGTAAAACCTTGTTGCACATTCTGATCAATCTGACAAACAGTGACACTCAATTACATATGTATACATCACGCGAAATCAAACTCCTCACACTTCATCACTCCAGACAAACCAAAACATTCATCCCGCAATATACCGCACACAATCATATTGCAAAAAAAAACTTGTACAAAAATATAAACATAATTCAACAAAAAGCACCACACTCAAGAGCTTATACAAACCTTTTCCACGAGTCATTCCTCTTGCAAGCCCAATCACTCAAACTCCTGTCACAATAACAACCGCACTCCGATCGACTGCCTAAACTGTTTTGCTCCCTTTACCTTTATTGAATTCGGCACCACATTGTATGTCATGGGAGCTACCATAAATAGGCATAACATATTGCCTTTGGGCAAAATATGTTTTAAATCTTGGGATGGTGATTTGATCAGTTGCCATGCGTGTCATGTGTCTCTGCTGAGTCTGCATCTTCCCTTCCTCTCGATGGTAGTGCCAGAGAATGGATTTGAGAACTAAATTGGCTATGTTCAGAACCCGATACCCCCTGAAAAGCTCCGCTGTCGGATACCGGGCAGGAAGTTTATTAATTATTTTTATAATCATTTTTTGTAATATTCACCGGCAAGTTTTTTTTTAAATGTATGTGATTGAGTCATAAATATCTTTAAGCCCCCGAATACTAAGGGGAATAATGTCTCTGTCATTCGAGGGAAGAAACACAGCGCGGATTCGAACCGGCAGCCTTCAACACGGAAGTTAAGTGTGTTACCGCGCAGCTATGCACCTCACTCAACGTGACGCACTGGACTACTTTAGTTGAAAATTGAAGAAGACATTTGCAAAAATTTTACTGTGGAAAATGTAGGAATTATGAGAGACCAAAGAGCGTGTAAAAGGGATAATGTATTGTGTGCATGGAAAGGCGTGAAAGCCTTCTCTTGTATACCCCAAAAGGGATAGGCCCTGATAACTGTTAACTCACCATAGTCTCATCAATAGGGTAGGTTGTTTTATCAGGGAAAATACACGTCGAGAGACACGATACCACTTTGTTGACTCCAGTTTCGAAGCTGGTGTGTAAGACGCTATCGTTTATATGAAGATTTTTCCTCTGAAAAAAAAAACATGGATTAAAACATAAATTCGACATTTCCGTGAGATATTAATTTAACTTCTGTAGTCTAGCGGTAACATTCTTGACTTCCGCCTGAGGGGTTCGGGTTTGATTCCAGCCGTGCATTCTTTTTCATGTTAGGTGGTTGAGTTTTATTTAAAATATTTTGTTTTCTGTCTGAGTCTGCTTTCTCTCTGTCCTGTATTATGTTACAAACAATAAAGAAAGTTGTTATTTGGAGTGAAGGGCAATGATTTTTTTTATCATTTTCTCTCCGCAATGGAAGAAAAATTCGAACCTTATAATGTAGATTATATTGACATGCTATAAATTGTTATTTATAAAATAATGATTTAAAGCTGAGGTATTATTTGCAAGACTTGAGTTTACCAAATTTGAAAACGCCATACAAAAGACAGTTGATTGGTACGTGAGGAATAGAAACGAAACGAGAAATTCAATATTTAAAAAAAATATAACTGATGGTCGTATTACTCTTGAAGAGCTTCTTCTTTCCATCTCTCAACACTCCAAGCTAACCTTGTCTTCTATCTGTCACATTGGTCCGGCGATGCAGTCTCCCAATTGTCCATAATTTATTTATTTGTGTACTGTATGGTCAAAAGTGAAGGTAAAAGGAAAAATAAGTTTAAAATCTCTCCCTCTGGAATTTAGACTTGACCTGCCTTAAAGATTCACTTTCGTTTTTCCCCGCCCCATTCACCATTGTATCACATCTCTCCCCACTTCTCTTTCCCTACCTCATCCCTCTTAAATTATTTACACTTGTAGAGGAAATATATTTTTTAACAATTTAGTTTATCTTCACCTGACAATGAAGACGGTGGTCTTCGAAACCGGTTATAAACCAAAATAAACTTGTGGTGTACACAAAAATATAAAATAAGTTTTTTTTTTATTTACTTATTTTTCGTTTTACGTAAAACATGACACCACAAAGTGAAACTAAAGTCTTTTCGAAGATTCAAGAAAAAAAAAGTGAAGGTAATTATTTTAATGAATAAAACTTGTGATGAACATTTCTGCCATGTATTTAAATTTTGATTCTAAAACACTGCATAAACTTTTTAGGTTATCCAATATTTTTTTTGAGTTAACTACGTAATTTACTTAAGTCTGTATACATGAGTTGAACTAAATAAATAAATATATAATTGGAGGTATGGACATGACAGTAGATAAAGATTTATATCAGGATAAAATGAAGTGAAGATGGTGTAATGAGATGATGTTATCAGAACAGTGATTGTTTTATTTACCCAAGATTCCAAATTGTTGTTGATATTAAAGTATATTCCACCCACTATTGCAGCTAAATGTAGCACGTGAGTGGGCCTGTGTTGAAGGAAGAGTCTCTCTGTCTGCTTTTTATCACTAAAAATCCCGAAAGATATTAAATTCAGAATAATATGTATCCCGAAATATATTAAATCCAGAATAATATGAATCCGAAAGATATTTAACCCAGAATAATATGAATCCCGAAAGATATTAAACCAAGAATAATATGAATCCTGAAAGACATTAAACCCAGAATAATATGAATCCTGAAAGATATTAAACCAAGAATAATATGAATCCTGAAAAACATTAAACCCAGAATAATATGAATCCCGAAAGATATTAAACCCAGAATAATATGAATCCCGAAAGATATTAAACCAAGAATAATATGAATCCTGAAAAACATTAAACCCAGAATAATATGAATCCCGAAAGATATTAAACCCAGAATAATATGAATCCGGAAATATATTATACTCTGCTTTTTATCACTAAAAATCCCGAAAGATATTAAATTCAGAATAATATGTATCCCGAAATATATTAAATCCAGAATAATATGAATCCGAAAGATATTTAACCCAGAATAATATGAATCCCGAAAGATATTAAACCAAGAATAATATGAATCCTGAAAGACATTAAACCCAGAATAATATGAATCCCGAAAGATATTAAACCAAGAATAATATGAATCCTGAAAGACATTAAACCCAGAATAATATGAATCCCGAAAGATATTAAACCAAGAATAATATGAATCCTGAAAAACATTAAACCCAGAATAATATGAATCCCGAAAGATATTAAACCCAGAATAATATGAATCCGGAAATATATTATACTCAGAATAATTTGAATCCCGAAAGATATTAAACTCAGAATAATATGAATCCCGAAAGATATTAAACTCAGAATAATATGAATCCCGAAAGACATATCTTTTAATTAGATGCATCCCAGCATCTGCAAACTCTCCTCAAGAGCGTTCTTTCTCGGAATTCTTATCCAGTATTATTGACAGATTAAAAATATAACAAAACAAATATGTTGAGCTTAGGAATATGAAGGTGGTGGCTGCTGCCTTTAGATTAAAAAAAAATCCCGTATCTGTATGTTTAGAAAAAATACATTTGGTAAGAACACTGTAAGTAGCAAATTTATTAAGGGAAGTCGAACTACAAAGAAACATTTGTAGATATTCCGATATGTGATAATAACACATTCGGCTTAAGGCGGAGTGTAGTTTATGTGTGTAGTGTTCGTAATTACTCGTAAATTTTGTGTGTAGTGTTCATAATCAGTTCATAATCAATTGGCTGTTTTCAAATGATTTCTAAAACTGCACACAAAATGTTAACTGCAATTATGTAATTAATCTTTCTTTTACAGTTTGTTTATTGATGATTTGAGAGTGTATAAAAACTTTTTTGAAAAAAAAAAATGAAAATTTAAGATGTTATTAGCTGTTATATCTTTGTCATAAAAAAGGGAATGTACTGGTCGACATGATTGGATCCCTTTCGTAAATTTAAAAAACAAATTATATACAGTTTCTTAATAAAAAATAATGCCGTTATAGTTGGTACCAAATTAAAAACAAGCATAAAATGGCGTCTGTCCGAAAAAAAATATTTTTTTACGCTTTTTTTTAATTAAAAAAAATAAAGTAAAAATACTTATTTTGAATTTGTCAAGGTAGGGACAATATATAAACATTTACTAAAGTTTTATACCAAATTTTAAGACAATCGGTTAAACAGAACTTGATATTTTATGTCGACCAGGTTAAAAAAAGTAGTTTCGAGAAAAACGCGTTTAATGTTTTGAGATTATTGTCGGAGTCATTCCAGCGCGGTGTAATTGCTGCCTCATTTATAGCTATAACTTCGTAAATATTGAGAATTTTTAAATTTCCTTGTGAGAACATATTTTTAAAGGTCTAAATCTTTAAGAATATGCAAAAAGATTTTTTTTTTCAAATTTCTCGAGTAGAATATCTCCTTAAATGGACATCACTTGACACTGGCGTTTACTCCTTCATATGAATGAGTTCACGTCCATAATTCAAAAAGAAGATTTGATTTGTTGTGTTCTTCGTTATAAACTGTTTTTGATTCTATTGATTCATATCAATTCTTACATGTCAATATAAAATTTAATTTGATTTAATCTTTTAATATTTGGTATCGAGAATTTCATTTGACTGTTGAAATAAAATGAAATTATATGTACCTGAGATCGGCATCCTTAGAGCTGGCGAATATCCAAGTTTCATTCTGCACTGCAGAATCTCCCTTTATCCTTTCAAGTTCTATCGCCTTCTGCACAGCCTTCCCAACCATGCCACTTCCTCCAGTGACGAGTACCACCTTCTTTTCGCTCATTCTGTCTATCTAAATGAAGGTAATGTTGAAAAAAAAACCTTAAGATATCAAAGAGGATAACTTTATTAAAAAATAAGCTTTCTTAGTATAAGACAAATATATATTTAACAACCAACAACGTTGTAGAACAGAGTCTGGCTTTCATTTAAGGTCTCATAAACAAGTCTCATAATCTTTAACGTTAATAGAAAGACATTTAATAAATCAATTAATGATTGAAAAAATAATGATGAATGAATTTCGGATGAACAAATGAATAAACTAACGAATCGCCGAACGAACGAGAATGAACGAATCATCGAATGAATGTTAAGGAATAAAGGGATGAACACAATATAAATGTATGGCGCGATTACGAGTGGAAAGTGTGAAGAAAAAAAAGTAATGGTGTTAGGGCTAATGAATTTTTTTTACGTAAAACCAAATAGATTTTTACTTGTCACAGAAAGCTTAATTGTAGTATGAGTTGATGTTTCGATGATGAGAAGGCGATAGATGTGCCCCAAAATCTGGCGTTATGTGATGTCTGCTTACCTTATAGGGGAATGGCCTAATTTTATACGCTCGTGTGTATTTACTGTTTCTCTTGTTCCTCGAATGTTATTTAATTCATTTTTCATACTTTTAATGCTTTTATACTGAAAAAGAAAAATAGTAAAATACGAATCGTGATTACTTTATTTATACGTATAAAAGCTTTATTTATACGTGTAATACAGTAAGTACATCAATCCCTCAATTATTTCGGTTAATGGGTACTTGAAAAAATTCGCATTGATCGAAATCGCACTGATTGAATATCAGTGTTTAATATTCATGCTTACTGGCAGATTCAATTCCGGACCGGCGGATTCAATTCCGGATCGGCGGATTCAATTCTGGACTGGCGGATTCAATTCCAGATCGGCGGATTCAATTCCGGATCGGCGGATACAATTCTGGACTGGCGAATTCAATTCCGGATCGGCGGATTCAATTCCGGATCGGCGGATTCAATTCCGGACCGACGGATTCAATTCCGGACCGGCGGATTTAATTCCAGATCGTTTTTACTCTTATACTGTTTTGCATATGAATTTATGTTTTTCTGTAGTTTATGTGCTACGTAACATATTTTTTTATACCGGTTTCAAAAGGCTGCACAAAAATAGCGCTATATAAATCGTTCTTTATGAAAGTGTTAACGCCCTTTTTATCGAAACTTTGGATTTACTCTGAACTGCAACAGTTTGTACAAAATAAACCAATACTTATCATTTATTGTACACAATAAATCAATATGCGTAAGTGTAGTTCATTTTTTTTTAATAAATAATTGAAACAAGTCAAAAAGTCTACACAGGCTTGAGCGTCCCGAACGGATTGATATTTTCTCAAGTCCCTTAATAGGATGTCTCCATTGTATCTTTCGAATCTATGTCTGAAAATCAAGTCAAAAAGTCTTCATTGCTCTGGTGTTGCGAATGGATTGATTTAAAACTTTCTCCTTGTATTCTAATCCCTTAATGGGATGTCACCATTGTATCTTTCGAATGAGAGATGTTCTTTAGAAGAATTGTCTGAGAGATGTTCTTTAGAAGACATTACGAATGAACCAGCGATTCCATTACTTCGAAACTTTTACGGAAGATAGTCGAAATGTGTCGCTAGTTAACTCATTCATTCATCCACAGATGGCACTGGTGGTTATGCGAAAATAAAATCAGCCACCTTTCCCATTGGACATACCGTGTATGTCAAAATTTTATTTTTATAATTTCCTGTAAATGTTTTATTAAATGGAAATAAATAAAAATAATAATAGTTTGTAACATTTCTAACGATGTAATAAATGAAAGCGTGAAACCAACCAAATTACTGAAAAGTCAACGAAAGCACTAAAAAGTATTTTTATTACCATTGTTATATTGTTTCAACCACCATTAAAAAAACACAGTTTTTAAGGCAAGTGTTTATTATTACGAGGCATATCCAGAAAGTAAGTGTACTGAATTTTTGTAGGTTATATTTTTTTTTATTTAAACAAAAAATTACGTGGTTACCGTAGTACATATGTAAGCTATTTTTCGACATAGTCGCCATTCCTCTCAATGCAAGTGGTGAACCGGGGTATCAACTTTTTGATGCCTTCTTCGAAGTAGTTTCCCGCCAACCCCTCCGTCCACTTCTCCACCTCCTCCTTTACCTCCTAGTCGGTTGAAAACCTTTTTCCACCCATGTGCAGATTCAGGGAGGTAAAGAGATAGTAATCTGAAGGTGCTAGCTCAGAAGAATGCGCGGGATGGTTCAGGACATCCCATTTAAACGAGGCGAGCAGTTCCTTCGTGGCGTTGGCCGTGTGTGGTCTGGCATTGCCGTGCAGCAGGCAGACTCCCTTTTTCAGCATGCCTCTCCTCTTGTTCTGAATCGCCCTCCGCAATTTTTTTAGGGTCTCACAGTATCTTGCAGAGTTGATGGTATCCCCTTGAGGCATATATTCAATTAAAATTATGTCTTGACAGTCCCAAAACACGGATGCCATGATTTTCTTGGCTGAAATTGTGGTTTTGAACTTTTTGGCGGAGGGTAAAGAGGTGTGACGCCACTGTTGAGACTGCCTTTTGGTTTCAGGCGTGTAGTGTGCAACCCAAGTTTCATCTCCAGTAACGATGGAGCGGAGAAATTCATCTCCATGGAGTTTGCAGCGCCTCAAAAACTCTTGCCCGGCATTATTTATTTCGCACTTGGCGGGAGATTGGATTGACATTTTTCACGAAACGTATTATCGCGTCGACACTTCTCAACGTACTGACCTCGAACCGGTCTCGTTGCGGAGGGGGAGGGTCAGGCTACACGGAAGTGTAGCCAACATGTCGAAAATAAAATCCATCCGGTCGTGAGAGCCTCAGTACACTTACTTTCTGGATACGCCTAGTATATTAATTTTAATACACGAACAGTGATAAGTAAATTGTACGAGAGACGAACTGAAAAGTCGCCTCAGAAGCGGGTCAGCAGCTGATGCTAAACTGAATGACAGAGTATTCCACAGCAGGGACATCTCCCAATCTGCAGATACATCAATCTACAAGGACATTATCCTTTCCACACTTCTCCATTGTCTGAGACTTGGGTTCCCTGTAGAAGGCACATTCGAAACCTTGAAATTTTCCATAAACGTTTCCTTCATCATATCTTTAAGATCCATTGGAGTGATCATGTCACAAATGTCTCGGTCTTGTACAACGCTCGAACTGTAAATTTGTAGAGGATATGGTTGTAAAGGCGAAATTGAGGTGGACCAGACTTGTGATACACATGTGCGATCATAGGCTTCCAAAAGCTAGCTAGACGTGAGAGAAATAGTTAGCGTTCCAGGTTGGTGTTCCAGTAGCTAGACGTGAGAGAAATAGTTAGCGTGCTGTGAACATGCGTCAGTATTTTCATTAGACTCAGCAGAGTCCACATGTCTTTGATATATGCGTGAGGGAGTGCGTACTCAAGATCAGGCTGTTTTCTTAAAGAAGATAACATGATTGACTTTTCCTATGCCGAGTATAAATTTTATCAAAATCCATGATGTCATGCATTGTAGGGTTGCCATTGCAGTCTGGCACAGAAGTTGGAAATATGGTCGTATTTTTTTGGTTGATAATAAATTAGACATTTTGGAGTCTCGTCAGCCTCTCGCAACTTCTCAATATCATGGAAATAACAAACATCCCCATAGGTCTATCAAGGATAAAATGAGGCTTTTAGAAATTGTATTGTCTTATAAATAGAGAAGAAAATGCGCAATCTTTGAGAGAAGGGAGACTTAATTCATACTGGTTTCCGCCCATTATGTCAGATCTCTCCATCGTTCTGTCTCTCATATCTGAGCATGGCGACAACCGTCGATGACCCTTTTAATGGTCTCATTCTATCTGGATCTGTCCCGGGTCGATCGGAGAGCATTCGATATTAAGATCCCGTCGCATTCCTGATCAGGTCACTCCATCTGGTAGGGATTTTCTTCTAGATCTCACTCCTTCGGTACTTTCGATGACCACAAGTTTCTCCAGGCTATCCAGCTCTCTTCTCATGATTTGGCCGAAATACTGCAGGATACGTCATATACACAACGACGAAAGGCGAACCTTTATTTAGAGCTCGGCTAAAATGGACATATTTGTGTTCATGGCTGTCCATGGTATCCGGAGCATTCTGCACCAACACTACATTTCAAAGGCAAATCAATCCGTCAACTTTCCGATTCTCTCAAGGTTCAAGATATTAACACTTGCCTTACTGTGCTAAACAATTCCGCCAGCCACTGTGCTGGACGCTCAGCATCCAGTGAAAAATGTATGTTTAAATTAAAAATCTGCTAGGTTATTTTTTTGTCTGCTAGGTTAGTCCTGGTCACTCACTATCCATCATAGCAAGTGTTAAAGAAGAAGAGGGTAAGAGGGGATCGAGATAATAAAAGAAAAAAGGAGAAATACTTAAAAACACCTGTATTTATTTAAAAAATATTTTCTAACATTTACAATAATAATATAAATTCTCTAACTAAATTATCACAAGTACTTATTGACTTCTTTTTTAAATAAAGAAATATACAACAAGTGAAAAAATTGAGCAAAATATTTTGTTAAGTATATAACAATGGAATCGTACGATATATCAAAAATTATTATTTACATTTTTTATTTATTTATTAACAAAGAGCGTTGTACATATTGTCAAAACACGAAAAAAACATACATACATACACACACATATACACACACACCCACACACACATACACACGCACATACATACACATATACATACATACATACATGCATGCATGCATATATATACATTGACGTATTTTTTTATATTTCAAATAATGTTTAATTTATTTGCTTTCACTCACACTTTAATCGTGGATAATATAGTACTTGAGTTTGAAACTAGTTAATAGTGGTGATATGAATTGTGGTTCACAGCATATAAACTGTAGAAAAATATAAATTCAGATGTTAAATGGTTTTCGATGTAAAATTGAATTCTAAGAATTGAACCTGGGTCTCCCGCTCGCCATAAAATATGACAATATGTACAACAAATATCATTTGTGAAGCGGACTGGCCAATAGAATTGTCATTGGCAGAATATTCTTTTAAAATCATATTATGAAACAACGCTTCAACCCCAATTTAACAAAATAGTGTCTTCTTTGTGTCACGTTCACCCTCCTTACCAAAAAAAACTATTCGATCTGATTTCTGTATTGATTTTGATCTTTAGTTTGTACAAGAGTTTAAACTGGCACCCCTATTCCAAAACGGGGGCTAATCGTACTCACTCACAGCAAAACGGGGGTGTTATCTTACCCTTCAATCAAATTGTAAACCTCACCTCCCAAATTATAAAAGAAGGGTCAACGCTTACTCTCATTTTTGCAAATCAATCAAAAGTCTAAATCTGACTCACAAATTACAAAACAGGATCTAATCTAGCCCCCATATTACAAAACTAGTATTATTCAACTCCCATATTGCGAAACAGGGGTCTTATCTAGCTCCCATATTGCAAAACAGGGGTCTAATCTAGCTCCCATATTGCAAAACACGTATTTTATCTTACTCCCACATTGCAAAAAAGGGGTTTTGTCTAACTCAAGTATTGCAAAACAGTGGTTAAATCTCCCATATTACAAAACAAATGTTTCATCTTACTCCCATATTGCAAAACAGTGGTTTCATCTAACTCCTTTATTGCAATAAAGGGGTCTTAACTAACTCATATATCGTAAAACAGAAACTTTGTTAAATAGATCTATGGGTGAAAATCACACTTCTTCTATATTGCAATACAGAAATGTAAACTAGCCCGCTGATTCTTATCTTACTCCCAGATTGTAAAACAGTGGTTAAATCTCCCATATTACAAAACAAATGTTTCATCTTACTCCCATATTGCGAAACAGTGGTTTCATCTAACTCCTTTATTGCAATAAAGGGGTCTTAACTAACTCATATATCGTAAAACAGAAACTTTGAAATAGATCTATGGGTAAAAATCGTACTTCTTCTATATTGCAATACAGAAATGTAAACTAGCCCGCTGATTCTTATCTTACTCCCAGATTGTAAAACAGTGGTTAAATCTCCCATATTACAAAACAAATGTTTCATCTTACTCCCATATTGCAAAACAGTGGTTTTATCTAACTACTTTATTGCAATAAAGGGGTCTTAACTAACTCATATATCGTAAAACAGAAATTTTGTTAGATAGATCTATGGGTAAAAATCGCAATTCTTCTATATTGCAATACAGAAATGTAAACTGGCCCGCTGATTCCAAAACAGGAATCCTAATTATTCAAATATAGCTTTATCTTTCAATTTTGTGTGTATAATTAATGTATTGCAGTTGTTTAACAGTAAAATAAATAAAAAAACTAGCTTATATTTTATATACATTGGGGTTATTTTTTTACCCTTACAGTATAAACATTGAATAAATCTCTTTTCGTATTAAAAAACCTTTTTTTTTAATCTTATTATTCAAGAGTGGTTTACTCGTATCTTCATTTTGATAAAACATGTTTATTTTAACTTTTTTGTTCAAAACAATGCTCTTATCGGCCTCAGTTTAAAAAGTTTAATTTAACTTGTATCTCTATATTTCAAAACTTTGAATTAATTTTATCATCTTATTGTTAAGGAGATATCTTATCCCACATTGAAAAACAATTGTTTCAACTGACGTATATTTTACAAAATAGGGTTTACATCTAACTCTCAAATCACAAAACAGGACATAACTTATCTCTCATATGAAAAAAAAAAAGGGATCTAATTTAACTCCAATATTGCAAAACGGGAGTCAAATATAACTCCCATATTGTGAAACAGAAATTTTATCTAACTTTCAAATAAAGTCTAACAGGCATATTACAAAAAAAGGCTATGTGGAATATAATTAGCGTATTGCCAAATAGTTGTTTTGAAAAACAAACAGGTGATCTTAACCCTATATTGTATAACAGTGATCTTTTATTTAAATCCTATATTGTTAAATAAGTTTAATCTAACTATGATTTTAGAGAACAAGGGTACAATCTAACCCCAAAATTGCAAAACAGATATGTAATCTAATTTCTGTATTAAAAAAAACAGAGGTCTAATGAAACTCCAATATCGCAAAACTGGGGTCTAATAAAACTCCCATATCGCAAAAAAGAGGCGTTATATAAAACTCCCATATCGCAAAACAGAAATCTAACAAAACTCCCATACTATAAATAAAATTCCCATATCGCTAAACAGGGGTCTAACAAAACTCCCATATTGCAATACTGGGGTTCAAAAAAACTCACATATCACAAAATAGAGGTATAATAAAACTCACATATCGCAAATTATAGGTATAATAAAACTCCCATATCTCAAAACAGGGGTCTAATAAAGCTCTCATTTTGCAAAACTGAGGCCTGATAAAACTCCTATATTGCAAAACAGTGATCTTATATAACTCCCATACTGCAAAACAGTGATCTTATAAAACTCCCATGTCTCAAAACAGGGGTCTAATAAAACTCTCATATTGTAATACAGAGACCTTATAAAACTCCCACACTGCAAAACAGTGATCTTATATAACTACCATACTGGAAAACAGTGGACTTATAAAACTCCCATATGTCAAAATAGGGGTCTAATAAAACTCTCATTTTGAAAAACAGAGGCCTGATAAAACTCCCATACTGCAAAACAGTGAACTTATGTAACTCCCATACTGCAAAATAGTGGTCTTATAAAACTCCCATATTTCAAAACCGGGGTCTAATAAAACTCTCATATTGCAATACAGAGGTCTGATAAAACTCATATACTGCTAAACAGTGATCTTATAAAACTTCCATACTGCAAAACAGTGGTCTTATAAAACTCCCATATCTCAAAATAGGGATCTAATAAAACTCCCATACTGCAAAACAATGATCTTATATTTCATAACTGCAAAACAGTAGTCTTATAAAACTCCCATATGTCAAAACAGGGGTCTAATAAAACTCTCATATTGCAATACGGATGCCTGATAAAACTCCCATTCTGCAAGACAATGATCTTATATAACTCCCATACTGCAAAACAGTGGTCTTATATAACTCCCATACTGCAAAACAGTGGTCTTATATAACTTCCATACTGCAAAACAGTGGTCTTATAACATATAGCTCCCATACTGCAAAACAGTGGTCTTATCTAACCTCCTTGCTGCTAGACATGTATGTAGAATATAGTGGACAGTGTGGTGTATTAAAATGAAGATATTGTAATGTGTCTTCTATGCCTACCACAAAAAGGATACGACATGATGGTATAATAATGATTTTCATCACAGACATCAAATTCTTTTGTTAAATTAAAGTTTTCCAATTCATAACAATTCTTTAAACTAATTTTTGAATACAAGGCAAAGATTTAACAATATTTTACATAATTATATATACTTAAAATATTTATTCAAAAACATATTGCTCTTTCATTGTCCGTTTCTTAATTAGAATTAATTATAAATATTCTAATAACATAACAAGAATACATTGTTATAAAAAATAAATAGTTAAATGAATCAAACATGACATATAAAACAATAGATTAAAAAAAAAAAAAAATACGTAAATTAAAAAGGAATATATACTAAACTATTTTTTTTTAACAAAAATGACTTAAAATGAAATCATTGATCTTAAATTTCAAATTCACAAAATTTGTCGAAATAAAACATCACGTATAGAACTTTGTTGTTTTAAGTCGACAAAATATTCAGTTGATTTCAATGTTCTTTTTAAAAATATCTAATTTGCTTTTATTCGACAAATCAGTTTGACTTGTAAAAAAAAAACTAAATTCGTTGTTAGTCGACAAATTAACATAGCTTGACTTTTTTGCCAAGCAAATCACACGATTTTTTTTCTTGTCTATGTGGGGGTTGAAATTTTTTTTAAACTTAATTATTTTTAGTAGACCAAATACTCATTTAAATTACCTAATTTAAAGTTACTTTAAAAAAAATTGTTTATAGTCGATGAAGTAGCTTGAATTTTTCGGAAAAATGAACGGTCTTTATGTGTCTTTGACATGTAACCTTGTTAGAACTACTAGCACGTATGTTACATGTTTAAAATAGAGAAATTAAAACCTTGATTTTTATTTCCTTTTTCAAAAAACTAAATTTGTTTTGATTCCAGTTTGAATTTTTCAAAATAAAAACTGAATTTGTTTTGATTCGAGCTTGACTTTTTTTTCTAAAAGCTAAATATGTTTTTAATAGACGAATAAGCTTAAAACCTTTACAAAACTGAATTAGCTTAACTTAAAAAATAAAAAACAAACTAAATTTGTTTTTAATCGATGATATAAACCTTGTTTTTTTTTGTGTTAAGTAAATCAAACGAATTTTATTTGTCTATGAAATGTAGAATTAAATTTCGTTCTAACTTTTTTTTAAGTAGACCAATTACTAAGTTGATTTAAATTCCTTTACCAAAACACTTTTTGTGATATGACTTTATTATTTGAAGTAGACAAAATACAAGGTTGATTTAAATTGTCTTTTCTAATAAAAAAATTGTGATAGAACTTTGTTATTTTAAATATACAAAATACTAAGCTGATTTATGGGATTCCTACTAAGCTCACAAAAGTCATATCCCTAAACATGCTGCCGAATTATCTCACTTTTTTGAAGCTCTTAAATAATTTATTATATTTGTGCACGGTAGATGGCATTGTCTAAAAATATTCAGAGTCATTGCAGTTTTTTCAACAAAGTTAAGCTGTACAATGTTAATTTTACCTTCCAAATAGGATAATAAGGCAAATAAATTATGTACACATGTGTGCACTTAGAAGAATACATGGGGGAACAATGTATGACAGAAAATCGAATTAACTGATTTGGGATGAATGTAACTTAAAACTGTTGTTTCAAGTAAGATGAAGAAAACCACTCTGTGATGGTTTGGGCATGAGGAACTAATGAATGAAGAAAGACTAACAAAACAAATATACAGTGAAAATGTAAATGGGTGACATAGTAAAGAAAGACCAAGGAAAATATAATTGGATCCAGTGAATAAATAGTATTAAGAAATAAAGAAACGTAGGAGTTGAGTTAGAAGGTGTATAGATGTGGAAGAGGCGAAGAATGTGTGTTGAGATATAAAAATATGACACTCTGCCTTCCCGGACAGGGATTTGGCATTATGGCATGTATGTGTTGGCGTGATGGTATGTGTGCACAGTACCCGGCGGTAAGTAATACACATCGGGCTTAAGAAACTGTTTTGACTGAAACTTCGGCTTTTTAGAGCGTCGTCTCTGCCCCTCGAATGCTTGACAACGACTGACAAATCGCGTCGGAACATGTGTATGAATGACAGAGATGACACTCTACAAAACCAAAGTTAGCCGATTATGTCTAGCAGTCTCTTTCTTAAGCCCGATGTGTATTATTTACCGCCGGGTACTGTATGTACATTAGCTGCAGAAGGGAAGCCCCAATGCCATAGCATTTGCGACTTTTTGGGCTGTTGCTGGTGCTGTTGACACGATTGGAATGAAATCATCCCTACAATGTACATATCACTTTTATACAAATGGATTCCCGATGTCACTTTTATGCAGATGATGGATGATGTCTCCCTTTAACTCTAATCCCTTCTTTTCCACTTGAATTGATGATATGTCACTTTAATACAAACCCTTCATTTACTCTTGAATTTATGCTGTCACTTTAACAGTTGTCCCTTCATTTTTCCTTAGATTGATAATATCTCACTTTAACACAAATCCCTTCCTTTTTCCTTAAATTCATAGCATCTATCTTGAAAACAAATTCCTTCCTATTATTTCTGTATTTAATATATATTTTTTTATAAATGTTTACAGATGCACCAGTTTATCTGTCATTTCCTCACTTTTACGATGCTGATCCCTCATTGATAGACACTGTGGAGGGTCTTGTTCCAGAAAAGCAGAAACATGAAACCTACTTCAAGATACAACCGGTAAAACAATCTTCATTAAAAAAAGACGATCCTCTTCTCGAGAAAGAGAATTACATATCCTATCTTAAGAGAAAATGTAATCCATCTCTTTTGGAGAGAGAATATTAACAATTTTTTTTCAGAAAAAGAAAATATATTTTTATTATACACAAATGCAAATGTCTAAATATGTCAAAACTAAAAAAATATATGACTTAGTGCACTGTCATAAATACCCGCACACATGTTTTTATCCACTTTGCACAAAGAGGGTCTATTTCTAGAGTTAGCTTATTCGTTAGGAAGAATATCAGCCAGGATTCTTCTTACTGCTAGGCAGTGCCGAGAATATATCAACAGTGTCACTCAGTTGGTTCAATATCTCTATACCACGCGTGACTGAGTGTTTAGCCATGATATTCCTTCTGTAAGTTAGTATTATAGAACAGAGGGTGATTCCTTGCACGGCTATATTTATTAGGTACATATAAACTTAGAGCTTCTAGTATCGCGGGACAGTTAAAGCAACCATGAAGAACCTTTAGTAAGAATATCGCAATGGATTCTTGCCTTCTTGTTTCGTGGCTTCTTTAGTTATACACCGTGAGAAGTTCGACACGGTGAGCATATTTTAAGTAATCGCCCTTTGTTCTGTATTTTAGATATCTGAAAATTTTTTTTTTGTATTTGTTCTATATTGATTTTATATTTGAGCTGATGAGAAACCCAAACTATAGATGCATATTCTAATATATTGTTATATTCCTATCATTTTTGGTCACATTAAAATAAAAATGTTATATTTTGATATAAATCTTCTTCTTCATGTTGGAAATCAAGAATGTATTGTTGTTATTTAAAAAGTATTTTGTATTGTTATTTCCTTCACGATTTATAAAGCTCGTGGGACGTATATAACAACCTAACATGGATTCTCCATGCCTGATCTTGATTTACTAACTTTAACTTTTGCTTTCAGAAATTGGGAGTCCCAGTAGAAGGACAAGTGCGAGTCCAACTTAATCTATGGGTGGAACAAGCTAAAAACGTGGCTGCTGTCTCCAAATTCCCCACTATTATATTCCCCATCATGTGGATTGAGGAGGTAAGTTTGTAACAAAATCCATAACCTTTCTGAAGCAATGGATGAGAAAGTACAGGCGGCCCTCGACTTTTGCACATAATTGGTTCCTGAAAATATGTGCGAATGTTGAATGTACGAAAGTAAAGGGGTGTAAAAAAACATCAAAAATTGTATTTTAAAATATTTACTTATCAATAATATATTAAAAATATTTATTTATCAATATACATCGTTAAGTTAACGAGGCGTGTTTAAGTGCTTTCAGTTGTTTTCTTCATAAACTTGTCAAGAGTTAGTTGAACACCACCCTTTTTTTTCTTTTCTTGATAAAGAGTTCTACAACACGCTGTGTCTTTCTCAATTGCCCTACGTACTTGAGATATACATTCTCCATCGGGATCACGGTCTTTCATGATAGTCAAAAATTGTCAAGATGCATGAAGGCTTCATTCATATTTTTGATTGTCAAAGTCTTGACGATTTTATCAGCTTCTTCTTCCTCACTTTCATTGTGTATTTCATTTAACTCTTGTTGCTCAATTAAGTATTCATTTGACAGAGGTACTGAGTGAGATTCAATCAACTCATTAACATCTTCGTTGTTGACGTCCAAGTATAGTTCATTCATTAGGCTAACTATTTCATCTGTGATAGTTTCTGGAGTTTCTTCAGAATTTATGAATTCACTCATCATTTGTGGGCATAATTCTTTCCAGGAACCTTTCATTGTTGACTCTTTTATATCAGCCCACGAGTTTCCAATATTGTTTATAGCGTTCCATATATTATAGTTCTTCCAAAAAAGTGGGAGCGACTGCATGGAAGCGAACAATTTTTGCATTTTCGAGAAAATTTCGAGAATTATATTTCATTAATAAATAAATTAATAAAATAGTTAATTAATTAATTAATTGATTAATTAATTAATTCATTCATTCATTCATTACGAAATAAATAAAAAAATTAATTAATTAATTGATTAATTTAATTAATTAATTAATTAATTAATTATTAATAAATCAATTAATCCTACACAGGTCAATGCGTGGCACACAAATATCGAATGATAATGTATACAAGTTGCTGTATGCTAATGACAAAGTAGTTATGGCGGAGAGTGAAGATGGATGGCAAAGATTGTTAAGTAAATTTACTTATTTAAACACATTTATGTACATACCATCACGGTATTCCCTGTCAGGGTTGGCTGAGAGATCAGGGCACCAGACTTTCCTATATCGACAGACATATTTTGCCTCTTCTAAATCCATATAACTTTTCATGCAAGTCTGAAGATTTATACAACTTTTATATTTTTTCTTTTAAATCTCATTTAGTTGATCCAAGCAAACTTTTCTCGGTCGTTCTCTGCCATGCATTCCACTTACGTTTACGCTGTATATTTGTTTTGATAGTCTTTCATCGTTCATTCGTTTCCATGCCCAAACCGTCTCAAAGTGCCTTTTTAGATCTTACTAAATAATACATTCATTCCTACAACTTCATTCTATGTTCTGTCATACATTGGCCCATGTATTCTCAAAGGGTCTTTCATGAGTGGTTTTTTTAAATAAATTTTTTAAAATTATTGAATAAAACACACAATTTGCTTTGACATTTAAACACAAAAAAACAATATCCGCCAAATGTCTACCTCTTGCAGCTCCACAGATGTCCACTCTTTTGTCAAAATGTTCAATGACATTTTGGCATAATTGCGGTTCTAACTCATAGATAACGCGAATAATTTCGTCCTTCTTCAGCTCAGGAATCGATCGGGGGTCATTCTTATAGACCTGGCTTTTCACGTAACCCCAGAGAAAATAGTCCCAACGGTGTCAGATCACATGATCTTTGTGGCCAATTAACATCACCGTTTCCGGAGATTACAATACATAACATAATTCAACAATTTAAATGCGTTGTTGTATTGTATATGACTTCATTTTTATAAATGTCATACATTACACTTCTCAAATCTCACAAGACCCAGACAAGTTCGCGACGCCATCTGTGTTTTATCTAAGAATTGAAAAAATCAATCAATTTGAAAGATACTTCATTTATTCGACTCCTTTCATTCTTTTTTTATGTCGACGTTTCACATCCATAAATTGTTGCCACCAAAATACTGTTGTTTTTTGGTGCCAACACAATCATCTTAGCAGATTATGATCTGAATCGGTTGGATCAAGTGAATAATATTTTGAAAGACGGAAATGTTGTAATTGAGATAAATCATAGGGGTTGTATAAGAAACTCTATGGATGTTGAAGAGGCCTAGGATGTGTATCATGACAGGAAAGTCGGGTGCTCTGTCCTCTCTGCCTATCCTGTCAGAAGAAAGTGTAATGGTATGTCTGTAATATTTTTTGTGACTATGTAACTTCCTTAATTCATTTTGATCTGGTTTTACAATGAAGTGTTATAAAATAACTACAGGCAGCCCTCGACTTAGGCACATTTTTTAAAATTCAATTTTTTAAAGATTTTCTCGAAAATGCAAAAATTGTTCGCTTCCATGCAGTCGCTCCCACTTTTTTGGAAGAACTATAATATATGGAACGCTATAAACAATATTGGAAACTCATGGGCTGATATAAAAGAGTCAACAATGAAAGGTTCCTGGAAAGAATTATGCCCACAAATGATGAGTGAATTCATAAATTCTGAAGAAACTCCAGAAACTATCACAGATGAAATAGTTAGCCTAATGAATGAACTATACTTGGACGTCAACAATGAAGATGTTAATGAGTTGATTGAATCTCACTCAGTACCTCTGTCAAATGAATACTTAATTGAGCAACAAGAGTTAAATGAAATACACAATGAAAGTGAGGAAGAAGAAGCTGATAAAATCGTCAAGACTTTGACAATCAAAAATATGAATGAAGCCTTCATGCATCTTGACAATTTTTGACTATCATGAAAGATCGTGATCCCAATGGAGAATGTATATCTCAAGTACGTAGGGCAATTGAGAAAGACACAGCGTGTTGTAGAACTCTTTATCAAGAAAAGAAAAAAAGGGTGGTGTTCAACTAACTCTTGACAAGTTTATGAAGAAAACAACTGAAAGCACTTAAACACGCCTCGTTAACTTAACGATGTATGATAAATAAATATTTTTAATATATTATTGATAAGTAAATATTTTAAAATACAATTTTTGATGTTTTTTTACACCCCTTTACTTTCGTACATTCAACATTCGCACATATTTTCAGGAACCAATTATGTGCAAAAGTCGAGGGCCGCCTGTACTTTCTCATCCATTGCTTCAGAAAGGTTATGGATTTTGTTACAAACTTACCTCCTCAATCCACATGATGGGGAATATAATAGTGGGGAATTTGGAGACAGCAGCTACGTTTTTAGCTTGTTCTACCCATAGATTAAGTTGGACTCGCACTTGTCCTTCTACTGGGACTCCCAATTTCTGAAAGCAAAAGTTAAAGTTAGTAAATCAAGATCAGGCATGGAGAATCCATGTTAGGTTGTTATATAGGTCCCACGAGCTTTATAAACCGTGAATGAAATAACAATACAAAATAGTTTTTAAATAACAACATTACATTCTTGATTTCCAGCACGAAGAAGAAGATTTGTATCAAAATATAACATTTTTATTTTAATGTGACCCAAAATGATAGGAATATAACAATATATTAGAATATGCATCTATAGTTTGGGTTTCTCATCAGCTCAAATATAAAATCAATATAGAACAAATACAAAAAAAAAATTTTCAGATATCTAAAATACAGAACAAAGGGCGATTACTTAAAATATGCTCACTGTGTCGAACTTCTCACGGTGTATAACTAAAGAAGCCACGAAACAAAAAGGCAAGAATCCATTGCGATATTCTTACTAAAGGTTCTTCAAGGTTGCTTTAACTGTCCCGCGATACTAGAAGCTCTAAGTTTATATGTACCTAATAAATATAGCCGTGCAAGGAATCACCCTCTGTTCTACATACCAACTTACAGAAGGAATATCATGGCTAAACACTCAGTCACGCGTGGTATAGAGATATTGAACCAACTGAGTGACACTGTGGATATAGTCTCGGCACCGTCTAGCAGTATGAGAAGAATCCTGGCTGATATCCTGGCTTAGACCCTCTTTGTGCAAAGTGGATAAAAACATGTGTGCGGGTATTTATGACAGTGCACTAAGTCATATATTTTTTTAGTTTTGACATATTTAGACATTTGCATTTGTGTATAATAAAAATATATTTTCTTTTTCTGAAAAAAAATTGTTAATATTCTCTCTCCAAAAGAGATGGATTACATTTTCTCTTAAGATAGGATATGTAATTCTCTTTCTCGAGAAGAGGATCGTCTTTTTTTAATGAAGATTGTTTTACCGGCTGTATCTTGAAGTAGGTTTCATGTTTCTGCTTTTCTGGAACAAGACCCTCCACAGTGTCTATCAATGAGGGATCAGCATCGTAAAAGTGAGGAAATGACAGATAAACTGGAGCATCTGTGAACATTTATAAAATAATATATATTAAATACAGAAATAAATGTACGAAACGTTAAAACAACTCATTAAGGAATTTGTTTTAAAGTTCGATACCATTAATCAAAGGAAAAAGGAAGGAATTTGTTTTCAAGATAGATGCTATGAATTGAAGGAAAATGGAAGGGACTTATGTTAATGTGAGATATTATCAATCTAAGGAAAAATGAAGGAGCAACGGTTAAAGTAACAGCATAAATTCAAGAGTAAATGAAGGGTTTGTATTAAAGTGACGTATCATCAATGCAAGTGGAAAAGAAGGGATTAGAGTTAAAGGGAGAGATCATCCATCATCTGTATAAAAGTGACATCGGGAATCCATTTGCATAAAAGTGATATGTACATTGTAGGGACGATTTCATTCCAATCGTGTCAACAGCACCAGCAACAGCCCAAAAAGTCGCAAATGCTATGGCATTGGGGCTTCCCTTCTGCAGCTAATGTACATACAGTACCCGGCGGTAAATAATACACATCGGGCTTAAGAAAGAGACTGCTAGACATAATCGGCTAACTTTGGTTTTGTAGAGTGTCATCTCTGTCATTCATACACGTGTTCCGACGCGATTTGTCAGTCGTTGTCAAGCATTCGAGGGGCAGAGACGACGCTCTAAAAAGCCGAAGTTTCAGTCAAAACAGTTTCTTAAGCCCGATGTGTATTACTTACCGCCGGGTACTGTGCACACATACCATCACGCCAACACATACATGCCATAATGCCAAATCCCTGTCCGGGAAGGCAGAGTGTCATATTTTTATATCTCAACACACATTCTTCGCCTCTTCCACATCTATACACCTTCTAACTCAACTCCTACGTTTCTTTATTTCTTAATACTATTTATTCACTGGATCCAATTATATTTTCCTTGGTCTTTCTTTACTATGTCACCCATTTACATTTTCACTGTATATTTGTTTTGTTAGTCTTTCTTCATTCATTAGTTCCTCATGCCCAAACCATCACAGAGTGGTTTTCTTCATCTTACTTGAAACAACAGTTTTAAGTTACATTCATCCCAAATCAGTTAATTCGATTTTCTGTCATACATTGTTCCCCCATGTATTCTTCTAAGTGCACACATGTGTACATAATTTATTTGCCTTATTATCCTATTTGGAAGGTAAAATTAACATTGTACAGCTTAACTTTGTTGAAAAAACTGCAATGACTCTGAATATTTTTAGACAATGCCATCTACCGTGCACAAATATAATAAATTATTTAAGAGCTTCAAAAAAGTTTCCATAGATTTTAATATAATTATTAATACAGTTGTTTTCTGAAAAAAATATGTTACTCTTACCATATTGACAAGGACTGATATTCAGTAGGCCCTTGGGAGGGCAGAGCTCGTTTCCTGGACAATAACATTTATTCTCTGGAACATTCTCCACAGTCTGGAAGATGTCCTCTGGAGGAGTATACATGTCAGCACTAATTCCTAAAATACAGAAAAAAAAAATTCAATTTCTTGGGCAGTTTTTGATGAGTTGTCAATAAATAAGAAATTAGTGATTCATTAAAAATTCTTAACATTGCAACACAAATCAAACTCTATACGTAATCAAATACAGTATTATTGATATTTAAGTATCATATATAAATGTTCAACGTGGCTATTTTTTGTTTGTGACATGTTATTAGGTGTTAACATACTCGTAAGTTGTGTCCGTTTTTTATTCAAATTTAAAAATGAACTCCAAAAGTAAAACAAAATGGTAAATGTTGTACGTCATTGGAAAGAAAATTTTCTGCTCTACAAGATATTGTGTTTGCTTTTACGTTACATATATTATTTTATTTGATTACAAGCCCTCAAAATGGAATGTCAAGCAGACGAAAGTGAGCATTTTCGACACCTTCTGTTTGCGTTCAATCGAGGGAATAGAACTGCTAAAGCTGCTCGCAATATTTGCGAAGTGTACAATGAAGATGCTAGATGTAACGCAAAAGCGAACCCAATATCTTGTAGAGCTGAAAATTTTCTTTCGAATGACGTTATAACCTTAACCGTTTTGTTTTACTTTTGGAGCTCATTTTTAAATTTGAAGAAAACGGACACAATTTATGTTAACACCTAATATATTCCATCAACGTAGCTTCCTTTCAACCAAAAATAAGCTTCTCCTCTATAAAACGCTAATTCGTCCCATCTTGACCTAAATTGTATGAGAGACGAATTGAAAAGTCGCCACAGGAGCGGGTCAGCAGCTGATGCTAAACTGAATGACAGAGTATTCCACAGCAGGGACATCTCCCAATCTACAAGGACATTGTCTTTTCCACAATTTTCTGCGGTCTGAGACTTGGGTTCCCTATACTCGTAGAAGGTACATTCGAAACCTTGAATTTTCCCCCCAACGTTTTCTTCATCGTGTCCTTAAGATCCACTGTAGTGATCATGCCACAAATGTCTCGGTTCTGTACAAAGCTCGAATTGTAAATTTGTAGAAGATATGGTTGTAAAGGCGAAATCGAGGTGGATCGGACATGTGATGCACACGGGTGATCATAGGCTCCCAAAAGGCGTTTTGTACGGGGAAGTAGTGGGCAAGCGAAGGGTTGGAGGGCAGATGAGGATAGTCTGAGAGTCACTGACTTTGTGCAGAGTGCTTGTGGACTGGGAGCAGGTGGTTCAGGAGGGTGGAGACCTATTTGGTCTCGGGCTGATAGCGCCTCCGTGGCTAGACGTGTCAGCGTGCTGCGAACATGCGTCAGTGTTTTCATTCGACTCAGCAGAGTCTTTGAAATTATGATTTTTCTCTATTATATGGTTTGCAAATTTAAAAGAAATGTTATTAGACAGACAATGCATATGTTCTTGTATTCGAATGTTATGATAACCCAACCAAGGCTTCCATTACATTAGTTCGATTAGTTATTTTATTTCGGCAGCATGTTTGGGTGTGATGGCTGAGTTGAAAAAAAGATTGAAACAAGGTAAATGGAACACTCAATGTAATACACAACATATCTTACCTAACCAAGGCTTCCATAACATTAGTTTGATTAGTTATTTGATTTCGGCAGCATGTTTAGGTGTGGTGGCTGAGTTGAAAGAAAGATTGAAACAAGGTAAATGGAACACTCAATGTAATACACAACAAACCTAACCTAACCAAGGCTTCCATTACATAAGTTTGATTAGTTATTTTATTTCGGCAGCATGTTTAGGTGTGATGGCTGAGTTGAAAGAAAGATTCAAACAAGGTAAATGGAACACTCAATGTAATACACAACAAACCTAACCTAACCAAGGCTTCCATTACATAAGTTTGATTAGTTATTTTATTTCGGCAGCATGTTTAGGTGTGATGGCTGAGTTGAAAGAAAGATTGAAACAAGGTAAATGGAACACTCAATGTAATACACAACAAACCTAACCTAACCAAGGCTTCCATTACATAAGTTTGATTAGTTATTTTATTTCGGCAGCATGTTTAGGTGTGATGGCTGAGTTGAAAGAAAGATTCAAACAAGGTAAATGGAACACTCAATGTAATACACAACAAACCTAACCTAACCAAGGCTTCCATTACATAAGTTTGATTAGTTATTTTATTTCGGCAGCATGTTTAGGTGTGATGGCTGAGTTGAAAGAAAGATTGAAACAAGGTAAATGGAACACTCAATGTAATATAGAACAAACCTAACCTAACCAAGGCTTCCATTACATTTGTTTGATTAGTTATTTTATTTCGGCAGCATGTTTAGGTGTGGTGGCTGAGTTGAAAGAAAGATTGAAACAATGTAAATGGAACACTCAATGTAATACACAACAAACCTAACCTAACCAAGGCTTCCATTACATTAGTTTGATTCGTTATTTTATTTCGGCAGTATGTTTAGGTGTGATGGCTGAGTTGAAAGAAACATTGAAACAAGGTAAATGGAACACTCAATGTAATACACAACAAACCTAACCCAACCAAGGCTTCCATTACATTAGTTTGATTAGTTATTTTATTTCGGCAGCATGTTTAGGTGTGATGGCTGAGTTGAAAGAAACATTGAAACAAGGTAAATGGAACACTCAATGTAATACACAACAAACCTAACCTAACCAAGGTTTCCATTACAGTAGTTTGATTAGTTATTTTATTTCGGCAGCATGTTTAGGTGTGATGGCTGAGTTGAAAGAAACATTGAAACAAGGTTAATGGAACACTCAATGTAATACACAACAAATCTAACCTAACCTAACCAAGGCTTCCATTACATCACTTTGATTATTTATATTATTTCAGCAGCATGTTTAGGTGTGATGGCTGAGTTGAAAGAAAGATTGAAACAAGGTAAATGGAACACTCAATGTAATACACAACAAACCTAACCCAACCAAGGCTTCCATTACATTAGTTTGATTAGTTATTTTATTTCGGCAGCATGTTTAGGTGTGATGGCTGAGTTGAAAGAAACATTGAAACAAGGTAAATGGAACACTCAATGTAATACACAACAAACCTAACCTAACCAAGGTTTCCATTACAGTAGTTTGATTAGTTATTTTATTTCGGGAGCATGTTTAGGTGTGATGGCTGAGTTGAAAGAAACATTGAAACAAGGTAAATGGAACACTCAATGTAATACACAACAAACCTAACCTAACCATGGCTTCCATTACATTAGTTTGATTAGTTATTTTATTTCGGCAGCATGTTTAGGTGTGATGGCTGAGTTGAAAGAAACATTGAAACAAGGTTAATGGAACACTCAATGTAATACACAACAAATCTAACCTAACCTAACCAAGGCTTCCATTACATCACTTTGATTATTTATATTATTTCAGCAGCATGTTTAGGTGTGATGGCTGAGTTGAAAGAAAGATTGAAACAAGGTAAATGGAACACTCAATGTAATACACAACAAACCTAACCCAACCAAGGCTTCCATTACATTAGTTTGATTAGTTATTTTATTTCGGCAGCATGTTTAGGTGTGATGGCTGAGTTGAAAGAAACATTGAAACAAGGTAAATGGAACACTCAATGTAATACACAACAAACCTAACCTTACCAAGGTTTCCATTACAGTAGTTTGATTAGTTATTTTATTTCGGCAGCATGTTTAGGTGTGATGGCTGAGTTGAAAGAAACATTGAAACAAGGTAAATGGAACACTCAATGTAATACACAACAAACCAAACCTAACCATGGCTTCCATTACATTAGTTTGATTAGTTATTTTATTTCGGCAGCATGTTTAGGTGTGATGGCTGAGTTGAAAGAAACATTGAAACAAGGTAAATGGAACACTCAATGTAATACACAACAAACCTAACCTAACTAAGGTTTCCATTACAGTAGTTTGATTAGTTATTTTATTTCGGCAGTATGTTTAGGTGTGATGGCTGAGTTGAAAGAAAGATTGAAACAAGGTTAATGGAATACTCAATGTAATACACAACAAACCTAACCTAACCATGGCTTCCATTACATTAGTTTGATTAGTTATTTTATTTCGGCAGCATGTTTAGGTGTGATGGCTGAGTTGAAAGAAACATTGAAACAAGGTAAATGGAACACTCAATGTAATACACAACAAACCTAACCTAACTAAGGTTTCCATTACAGTAGTTTGATTAGTTATTTTATTTCGGCAGTATGTTTAGGTGTGATGGCTGAGTTGAAAGAAAGATTGAAACAAGGTTAATGGAACACTCAATGTAATACACAACAAATCTAACCTAACCTAACCAAGACTTCCATTACATCAGTTTGATTATTTATATTATTTCAGCAGCATGTTTAGGTGTGATGGCTGAGATGAAAGAAACATTGAAACAAGGTAAATGGAACACTCAATGTTATACAGAACAATCGCTTTTTTCCTGCCCTTAGGATATGGAATATGGTTTTCTGACACTATTAATTGTTTAATTTTTTTAAATGTTCATTTTATGTCTTCATAAATTGTTAATATACATAGATACCAATGCGCCGTTTGTCAGTTGAGGTGTACAACAATGTTATACAATACAAAAATATAAAATTACTATTACAAAATAAGTCATTGTTTTCTACAAGTTATTCTTTACTGATCATGATTCTGTTAAATTTTTGTAACATTTCATTCTCACTACCTTGAAATATATAAAAAAAAAAACACCCGAGTTGTGTAGCCCTTTGCAAACTATTAAACGTACAACGTCGATCATTTGACCATCGACAAATAAATACATACATATATTATCCATGAACAAAGATGATTTATATTTTGCATCCTGGCGTTCCTTTCTACACCGTCTCTCACTTCAGGTTGTAAAATCATTTATTTTTATTAAAAAACAAACTACGCTTAACTTTTATCTTCAGATCACATTAAAAAAATAACAAGAGAGCATTTATTTAGTATCATATTTATTTAGTATACAATTTTCGTTGCCAACTTCATTTTAAACGTGCTGAATGTACATTATTATGAAAAATATTCTAATAAAGGTTGAACGCATTTTGTTGACCGATGTTTAGCCAAATTGCTTCAGCGTTTTTTGACGTCATTTTGGTGATGATTTAAAAAGTTTCTAGTTATCAGTCTGCATAAAGGGTGTTCAAAAAAATGTATACACACTTTTACACAGCGTCGTTTACTTCAACATAATACAGGTATTTTCCATACCACGTATTTGTGAGGAGTTTGAGAAATGAACTTTTTTTTTATTTCCAGTAAGATGGTATACCTCCCCACTACCATCGTGCTGTGATTAGATGTAGAGGTAACATTCAATACTCCCCGCGCTCCCTAGACCTCACGCTAAATAATTTATTTTAAGAGAACTCATCAAAGATAAAGTTTATGGCACAAAACCGGCAACAGTCAATAATGAGCTGAGAGCAGCCATTGAAAGATAATGCGCCTAAATACCAAAATTAACTATTCGTAACGTTTGTGACCACGTTATCAGCAGTGCATGAACCAGAACGGCTATCAATTTGAGCGTTTGCATTAATAAAAAAAAACTTGGTCTGTCTTCTTTAATGTAAAGTTTTAATCTTAGATATACCTTAGATATAAACGATCTTCATGGCCTAGTTGGTAAGAAACTCGTCTCCCAGCCCGCAGGTTATGGGATCGATACCCGTTGGGACCCAATTAAAAAAAAATATTCCAGTTTGGTTTTCACTTAATAAGGTCTCTTTAACAACTTTCTGGTTCGTTGGAAGATATTAGTACATGGTAATAAACCCACCCACCAGGTTGTACGGTATACAACGAAAGTTTTAAACAATAAAATATCTTAATAAATACTGGATTTATGTTCATTCCAAGTGTGTTCATATTTTTGAGACATCTATTTTTTTTAACCTGGCGAGTTTATTGCCCTGTGGCAATCTCTTCCAACCAACCAGAAAGATGTTTTTATAGGCCCTAAGTGTTAAACAGACTGGAATCCTATTTTAAAAAATCTGGGTTCCAGCTGGGATCGAACCCGCAACCTCCGGATCGGCAGACAAGTGTCTTACCACTAGGCCACGGAGGTCGTCATGTGTATATGGTACCCATACCGTATACGTTGGGGCATGAATTTGCCATAGTAAATTAAAATAATACATTTTTTTAAATATAAAAGAACCTTTTTAATTTAAAAGAACATTTGTGTATATTGTTTTTTTTTTTTAGAATCTTTCCATGAGCGGGATACAGCCCTGGGCCTTGGCCTGCTGTATTCCTGGCTTAAATAGTAAAATGTATGTTTTTTTTATAACAGTTTTATAAATTTATTTTGATATTTATACTTTGTAGCATCATATATTGTGTATTGATACGCACTCTAAATTATTAAAAAAAAATTAAATATGTATTTATTTAATTGTCAAAATCGACTATACAGTATACAAATAAATAAATTATGGACAATTGGGAGACAGCATCAGCAGCCGGACCAATGTAACAGATGGAAGACAAGGTTATCTTGGAGTGTTGAGAGATGGAAGTAAGAAGCTATGCAAGAGTAATACGACCATCAGTTATATTTGAAAAAAATATTCAATTTCTCGCTTCGTTTCTGTTCTTCACGTACCAATCTACTGTTTCTTGTATAGCGTCTTCAAATTTGGTGAACTTAAAGTCTGGAATATAGGACCTGAGCTTTTTATTCGATGATGTTTTCTTCATCTGTCCATCAGACTTGGTGGTGTCGAAGCCAATTTCTCCTTCAAACTTGAGATTTTTTTTGATTAGCTCTGCTGCATATGCTATTGATACCTCATCTGATGGGTCGACTAAAAACAAAAAAATAGTTACTTCAATTGAAAGGTTAGTTCTGTAGTTACGATCCTCCTTCGACCACCTCTGTAGTCTAATTAGTAAGACGGTAGTCTGATTCTACATGTGCAAGGGTATGGGCTGAAAAACATCTGGTGTCCCCGTGGCTGTGCTCGCCCTATATTGGGGGTGTATCTTGGCCGGGGGGATGTTATTAGATGAGCCCAGACCTTTTTGATAGCTTCTGTCTTTAATGTATTCTCTGCAATTTATGTGATCTTGAAGTATATTTAATTGTATTATGTACATACTTTATTTACGTACATAAGTTTGGTATTTCTGGAGTGATGATGTGTGAAGAGTTTGGTTCCGCGTGATGTTTCCAGTTGTAATTGAGTGTCACTGTTTGTCAGGTTGATGAGAACGTGCAACGGGGTTTTGTTTTTGTGTAATCGAAAATTGGAAAGAAGTATCGATTTATTTTTTCATGCTAAATACCCTCAGTGAGATACAGGCAAAAGCCTAGTTTACTGGGGATACGACAAATGAAAGGCGACTTACCCAGATCAATTAAAATAATGTATGTCTAAATTAAATTACCTGTTGTTCTTTCGCAAATTGTGTATATTTCTTGTCATGTGTAATAATAAATAAAATAAATAAATAAAATAAAATAAAATACTGTGTTGCTATCAATAAATCTGTATTTATTTATTTAATTGGTAAGACGCTTGTTTCCCAGCCCGGAGGTGACGGGCTCGATTCCCGTCGGAACTCAGTTTTTAAAAAAAAAGGATTGCAGTCTAGTTTTCACTTAAGACCTCTTTGACATATTTTTTATTGATTGGAAGATATTGCCACATGGCAATAAGCCCGCCAGGCTGTACTGCATACAACGAGAGTGTACAATACAATACGACCACATACACAGATATCTATGTATCATGTTAGGTTGATGAGTTATGTAATTTGGGCAGCAAGTTTATGTGTGATGTGTGAGTTGAAAGGAATTTTAAAAGAAGGGTAGCGCTAGAAAATAAGGTAAATGGAATACTCAATGTTATACAACAGTCGTAGGATTTTTTTGCTGGTGTGCTCCGATCGTCTCACTTAAGGAGTGCCATCGGATCCAGTACACCAGTGTGGTCGGTGAGTTTGCTGGTGTGCAACGGCTTTGTTCCATTTCTAGCTGATTCTTCCATTTCTAGCTGAATCATGGACCCTCAAAGTTAGTAGTATGAACCGACTGAAAGCATTCGAAATGTGGATGCACCGGAGAATGCTACGGATACCCTGGACGGATATGGTCAGCAACACAAGGTTTATTCATAGAGCCAAAGTTGATAGAGAGTTGCTGACTAATATTAAAATCCGAAAGGTTTCTTACTTGGGTCATGTACTTAGAGGAGCAAAGTACAAATTACTGCACCCGATCATCAAAAATAGAAGGCCGAAGAGGTATTGGCAGGAGGTAAATCTGGCTCCGCAATATACGTGATTGGACTGGCATAAGGGGCATTGGAGATCTTTTTCGGACTGCCGGGGACAAAGATGTCTACTGTCAAGGAATATTCAACTTTGGGGGTCTTGACATGACACTGAGAAGAAGAAGAAGATTTAGTCATTCTTTGTACGTTATTTATATTTTCAACGAGTCCGTATCATCAGCAAACCAAATGTTGTGAATTACTCATAGGAAAATATTTATGGATTTATTGAATATCTCTTACCTGCAGTGGTGATAGGTTCCACACTGTTGTACTCTCTCACAGCCCAGATGAGGAGTCTTGCCAAGTCCGGGGCGTAGATGAACTGCCTCATAGGCTTTCCACTTCCAAGCACCATATATTTCTTATCACCTGGAAGAAAAAATAACTTGCCTTGGTTCATTATATTGGTGGCATTATACATCGCTGATAACAATCCTCTAATCGCTGCCCTAGGAACTAACGATAGTTCGTCCGATCTCTACCTTTCCGTTATGAGCATATATATATATATATATATATATATATATATATATATATATATATATATATATATATATATATATATATATATATATATATATATATATATATATATATATATATATATATATATATATATATATATATATATATATATATATATATATATATATATATATATATATATATATATATATATATATATATATATATATATATATATATATATATATATATATATATATATATATATATATATATATATATATATATATATATATATATATATATATATATATATATATATATATATATATATATATATATATATATATATATATATATATATATATATATATATATATATATATATATATATATATATATATATATATATATATATATATATATATATATATATATATATATATATATATATATATATATATATATATATATATATATATATATATATATATATATATATATATATATATATATATATATATATATATATATATATATATATATATATTATATATATATATATATATATATATATATATATATATATATATATATATATATATATATATATATATATATATATATATATATATATATATATATATATATATATATATATATATATATATATATATATATATATATATATATATATATATATATATATATATATATATATATATATATATATATATATATATATATATATATATATATATATATATATATATATATATATATATATATATATATATATATATATATATATATATATATATATATATATATATATATATATATATATATATATATATATATATATATATATATATATATATATATATATATATATATATATATATATATATATATATATATATATATATATATATATATATATATATATATATATATATATATATATATATATATATATATATATATATATATATATATATATATATATATATATATATATATATATATATATATATATATATATATATATATATATATATATATATATATATATATATATATATATATATATATATATATATATATATATATATATATATATATATATATATATATATATATATATATATATATATATATATATATATATATATATATATATATATATATATATATATATATATATATATATATATATATATATATATATATATATATATATATATATATATATATATATATATATCTATCTTCTATATAAATAAAAATGTAAATGTTCGTTAATTATTGGTAGCTAATCTCCGGAAGTTCTCTACCGATCGCTTTGAAATTTTGAGTAAAGTTAATATTCGTCAACGGAAATGTTTTTTGATTTTTATTTATATATATATATCAGTGTATATAATAAAAATTTTAATTAAGAGATGAATATTTACGCGAACCTGTCTTTCGACATGTAAATTTGAGCTGTCAAATTTTATTTTCGGCGTTTCGGAATTTAAGATGATTAAATCTTCTTAAATAAATCTATATAAATTATAAATAAATTATTTAATAATTTTATGTTTAATAAAAATTGAATCATTATTTTTATAAATAATAGAATTTTTTTATGTATTACGTACCTTTATAAGTCGAGACACGAAACAATTGCGATCTGTTTTACCGACGGTGATCTCACTGAGCAATTTAATTACGTATTGCTCACTGAGATCGCGATTTTTGAGAAGTATTGACTTGTGATCATTTTTACGTTTAATATATATAAAATTTTAGTTATATAGATAAGATAATAGATAATTGACTTCAATAAATGTGGTAAGTTATTGATATTATATTTAAATTAAAAAAAATGAAGTAAAATCGTTCATTTAAAAAAAATACTAATTACGAACACGTAATTGCTTAGTTGAAATTGCGTCAGTGGGATGCATTTTTACGACGTAAAGATAAAACTTGATAAAAAATAGTTATATTGTCATTAAATTGATTTGGTGATTATGGTAAGTTGTTTAAGTATAAAAATAATGGACTTAAGAATTATATTTGATGAAAAACTTTCATTATTGATTCATATTTCAAAAGTTAACCTAACTTTTTTCAAAAAGAAAAGTGACACATGATAATTTAAGATAAAGTTGTATTATTTGTCAATAATTTTAAGTACTTGTATACATAAGCATCCCTTCGGCGAAGATACACCCAACCAATATAGGGCGAACCAAGCCACGGGGACAACAGATGTTTTGCAGCCCACACCCTAGGTTTTTCAGGCCAGGCAATCGTTATATTGGGGCAAATTTATCAACTGTAACGTGGTAAGCTGCTATTGATTCATATTTCAAAAGTTAACCTAACTTTTTTCAAAAAGAAAAGTGACACATGTTAATTTAAGATAAAGTTGTATTATTTGTCAATAATTTTAAGTAATTGTATAACCTGTCACATGTTCATTTGTATATAAAGACACTTTTATGTCATTAATTAAATAAATAAATTATTTGGTGGTACATTAGAAAGAAGTACCCGTAGAAATATCGCAAAAAAATGAAAATTAAAATAAACTTTTACGCTGCTCAGTTACTTTTTTAATGTTTCACAATTTTATATGTTTTAACTTTATTTTTTCTTACTGAACGTTGTTACATAAATAAATTATAGGTTTATTGATAGCAGCATAGTATGTCCAGATTATATTTAAATAACACTTTTAAAACACATAAATTGCATATAATACATTATATACAGAAGCTATCAAAAGGTCTGGGCTCATCTAATAGCATCCCTTCGGCCAAGATACACCCCACCAATATAGGGCGAACCCAGCCACGGGGACACCAGATGTTTTGCAGCCCACACACTAGCTTTTTCAGCCCAGCACATCGTATTGGGGCAAATTTGTCAAGTGTAAAATGGTAAGCTGTTGATTTTTTTTATTAATCGAAAAATTGTT
>CATKWJ010001227.1:0-80449 GCA_949825065.1 Odontocerum albicorne
GGACCCTTGTGATGCTGACTATATCCGTCCAGGATATCCGTAGCATTCTCCGGTGCATCCACATTTCGAATGCATAATATGTATTACTTTTATTGAAATATTTTTGTATACCATAAGCATACTCGTATAAACATTTTATAAGGGCTTTACAAACCTTGAATAAGAGTTATAACAAAATTGAACTGTGCAAACATATTATACTGTATCACATTACATATAGTATAATTATTTTATATTTATTTTGAATGTTACGCTTATTGACTTTTTTAAAACAGACCTAAAAGTTTGAAATTCACAGCTTAAGGCGTAGATGATGATGCTTTTACCCTGGGTCTGTTTTTGATATCATAGCCACAGGAGTAAGTAAAACGTTTTCAGTAAAAGAAAGCAAAAAGATTTCCGATGCCCCAGGGTATGATTGACAAGAACTCTGTATATCCCATTGCTGTAAGAGTGGAAGATGTAAATATGTATGTATGTGTTCATATACATATACTCGTATGTAATATATATAATTTTAAATAAAAAACATTTAAAAAAATAAAAGTGTTGTAAAAAGCAACATGAAGATTTGAGCCTTATCTAATTAATTATTACTTACAACACTGTAAGGATCTATAACTAAGTTGCCATCTTTTTCTTGAGTCAAAACCAAGTTGAAGATAGCTCAAGGATAGATTTATGAGCTGACGAGCTCGGGGAAACTAAAAGAAAGGGTGGGAACAGAACACCCAACATCATACGAAAAGTTAAAGCATCATTCTGGAGCAATACGCTAGACGTGTATGAGTGCTGTTACCTCTCGCGTACCATAGAATTGTCAGCAGGTGTGATGAAAAACTGTAAGTTCCACGTTTACTCCTGTGATGACAAACTGTGAGTTCCATGCCAACTACAAATAGTTCTAAACCCGAAAGCTCGATTAATCAGGCCGAAAACAATGTTGTCTCCCGGCCACCCTCTTTATTATGTTTGAATCAATACATCATACGAATGAATGAGTACATATGTATTTACATACCATTGCACCATGTCCTTTCTAAGGTAGGCACAGAGGTTACACTCAAATTAAAAATATATACGTAACAATAAAACAAAGAACAAGTGAATACTTTACCATAACTTTTAAACGTCTACCAATTTTCCCCAATATTCATATGTTAAATATTTTTACGCCGTAAGACAAACAAAACACTTATCTTCGTCGTCTCTCGGCTATGCTCTTAAGTATATCCGAATCGCTAATTCAGTGATGTCGAGGGGTGCCAAACGAATGAATTAATCATATTTAAGATGTAGAAATAATATCTAAGTCCTCCATTTAAAAACGGAAACAAAATAAAAAAAACATATTTTTTTAAAGCCATTAAGGTCATTTTCATAATATTGAAGAAGAAAGCAACTTTTTAGGAGCGTAAGAATTTTGATTTAAATATTAAGTAGGATTTTCCCAGCAAAAACAACTTGTGACCGAAGTTTGGAATCGTAAATAAAGGAAAAAATATCTTGCTTACATTTTCTCGGCTTAAAAGTTCCACCTGTCAAATTAAATGAAAAGTTACCAAGGTAAATTTTAATTTTATAATTAAGTTTAAATTTTATTTATTTCACAGATATACTTGTATATTTCCAAGAGATAGTTTTAATTAAAAATGGTGCATTTAAGTTTTAAAATGCTTTCTAAAAAAGTGTCTTTTTTACTTTGTTTTTACCATGATTTTTTTTACTTTCATAATCGGTTTCAAATACAATGTTCCTCTTCGTCAAGTTTTCTATACCAAAAGCTTTCATTGCGTTACTTATTTTCTGTATTACTTTATCTGTATAATACAATAATATTAGTCCGCAGTAACTACTAAAGCCTGAAATCTTGCTCGTCACTGACTGATGAAGAGCCTTATTTCATGTTCACATCGCAGAACACTTTACATTCAGAAGTTGACACCAATTTTCATCTACTGATAGCGTGCGAGATCGTATTTATAACACATGATTTTACATTCAAGCCTTCTTTTTGAGCTCAAGTCAATATCGTTATATAAATAAATTTATTTTTGTACTTTTGCATATCCAACCTCTGTAGTTTAGTAGTTAGATCCCGATTAATACTAGAAGATATGGGTTCGATTCTAGATTGTAGCATTTTAAAAACATGTGACTGGGTGGTTATGATTGCAAATTAGAAAACAATTCCTAAATATACATACCATAACGCTATATCACTTTTAGGGTAGTCAAAGAGGACATATTTTCACACAGTTCTCTCCATGCACAAAGCTCTCGCATACATGCTCTTCTGTTTATCATACTTCTAACCTTTCTGACAGATCAAATTTCTCAAAATATATTCCACTCATTCCTCGTTCAACCTTTATTATATTCTATATTAATTTCTCAACTATATTCCACTCATTCCTCGTTCAACATTTATTATACTCTATGTTAATTTCTCAAACTATATTCCACTCATTCCTCGTTCAACCTTTATTAATTTCTCAAACTATATTCCACTCATTCAACCCTTCATTATACTCAATATTAATTTCTCAAACATCGCTTCGTACACTTCGCAAATATCGCGAGAAGATTTGGCAGCTTTATTCCCACGATTAAACGCGATTAGAAGGAGGTGTCGAAAATGCTCACTTTCGTCTGCTTGCCATTCCATTTTGATGGCTTGTAATCAAATAAAATAATATATGTAACGTAAAAGCAATCACAATATCTTGTAGAGCAGAAGATTTTCTTTCGAATGACGTATAACATTTACCATTTTGTTTTAATGTTGGTGCTCATTTTTAAATTGGAAAAAAACGGACACAACTTATGTTAACACCTAATATATTTCACTCATTCCTCGTTCAACCTTTATTATACTCTATATTAATTTCAGACATATATTTATTTCGTAAGTTCATCGTAAGTCATTCCATCAATATGTTCATCTTAAAATTATTTTCTTAATTTTACGTATAACGACATATGTTACAAACAGTTATTGTATATAACTTACGTTGTATACAATACAATATGGCGGATTTTTTCATGTGATCATGTTTTACTCTATCAAACATTGTAATACTAGATATTCTATACAAGACAAGCATTTATTCAGCTCTTATCACTTTCATTACTCAGATTTCTTTTCGCCGCCAAAATTTTCGTAGAAACGTTCAAATAAAAATACACGTAATTTGGAGGATACTATGGAATTTGGAGGATACTATGGAATTTGGAGTATACTATGGAATTTGGAGGATACTATGGAATTTAAAGGATTATTTTGGTGAAGGAAGATTTTTCAGGAGATTCTCGGTCTTAACCTTACGTGAGAAAATACGAAGTGTCGGGCAGAATGAAGGCACTTTGTGGTATTTCCTAAATATCTAATGAAATGAAGAGGTCGCAAAAGAAAGTTACATTTTCCAATATATTTTATATACGATATTTGAGTATGTATTATTCAACTATGCACAAACTGTTGTACTTCAGAAATCGTACAATATTGACAGGTAAAAACTAGTTTTAATTAAAAATTGGTGTATATCATACGAGTATAAGAAAATAACATGCTTCGTAAAAAAAACATTTAGGCTTTTTTTACTTTGCATTTACCACAAATTTATAAATTTCAACAACCAGTTTCAAAGGCAAACATCTCCTGCGTTAGGTTATTTTTAAGTCAATCTTACATTTATTGACGTGGATAGAATAAAAAAGGTGGGATTTAAACAATAATAATATAATTGTAATAAAAGGACCAGGTGGTATATCAAAAATTATAACATAAAATCCCTTATAATAATACTTAGAGAACAATTTACTTAACACCGTTTAGTGAGAAGTCCTTTTTTCAAGGGTATTTAACACATGCATCGAACTTACTCTTCTTGACAGATTCAAAATATTACAAAAATAAATAAAATAAGTTGAGTAAAATAAAAGGAAGGTGGTGGCTGCGGACATTGGATTGCAAGTGATTCGTAGTTGCAAGACAGAATTTGCTATTTGTTTGATACATTTGTAATGCGTTATTTTTCAGTGATACATAGCGATCATAAAAAAAATATTAAGTAATTAATCAACTACAGAAAATTATAAAATTATGAAGACTCATAGTCATAAAAATTTTACTTGCAAGTAATCAGACTCCCCCGAGAATCAAAATTCCTTACATTAAGAACAATGGTTTTGACACTGCATTATTGATCTCCAATATTTTCAAGGAAAATTTATTTTATCCTTGTTTCCCATAAATCCTATAAATTGTAAAAAAATAACAGAAACTTGGACTGAGATGTAAACGAAAAACAATGTTAACATTGAAAACAATATATTTAAAATGGTTATGTATTTATCTTCACTAAATTAAAAAAACAAGCACACAAATATCCCAATTTCAGTAGTTGAGTTGAAAATGGAGATACATATCACTTAAATTTACCATTTTTCTACAGACTTACAAGTTACATGAAAAAATCAATTGTTGCTTAGTATATTCAAGTTAAAAAATAATAGTTTATATTCTAGCAATGACTTTGTCAACTGGCAAAAATAACGACACGTGCCAGTTTGAAATTTTGCAAAAAGTATTCAACTTTATACGTCAAAAGGTTTCATGAACATATATGATATAATAATTTGCTAATAAAACTTGTCTTTGTACTCGTGTATGAAATCAATTTGGGACACATTTATAATATTCAAACTATATTTTTTTGTTTTCCTTTGAATTAACTTCGAAAACAAACCAAAAAAACATATTTGACTGCGCAAGTGTTAAATCCAAAAACCGAATTAATCCTAAACCTTTATTGCGTTCATCGATAGTCGTATATGTATAAAAGTCAAACTTGTTTTTTACTTTTATGAAATCATACTCCATTAGAGTTTTACACTACATATAACATACATATATGCATTCTACCACTTTCTTACTCTCTTTCCTCCCTTACGGTCAGCAATCGGCAATGGACAAATATTTCGGAAAATTCGTAAAGAGATCTGTGCACGTTTTGACTTCGTATCTCAAAATGTTTCTTAGTTTAAAAATTATGATGATTCAACAGTCTATTGAAAATAATTTTGACGATAATCTTAAAAAACTATTTGAGTTAAAATATTTTAGGTTTAGTTAAATAATTCTACAGTGGTTAAATTATTAAATCATAGTATAAATAGGCCAAAATCCATACGACGCCTGTCGCCAAAGAAAGAATACGAGAATTGAATTTTGAATACAAGAGAGCGAGAGAGGAATACTTGGATTCTCTCCGAAAGTAATTCGAAATTTGAATCTCGGTGGGTCCGTGATACTGAACAAATTTTAAATGCCTAGCTAACAATTTTTGAACCGGTGAAAAAGGGGACGATGTATAAATGATATATAATATATAAACAAATTTTATATTTATGAATATATATTTTCATAAATGTATAATTTGTTTTACTTCCGTGAATATTTCACGGGTTGCAACTAGTATTATATTAATTTCCACTGTATCAACTCCGACACTGAAAAAAAATATTCTGGGGGTTTACGAGAGTAAGTTCGACCTACCTTTTCGTTATACAAGTGTATGCATAGGCTTTCGAAGTATCATATTATGTTGCCTGACTAGTCCACCTACAGTATGAGCGGGGAAGATGAAAGTCTGAGTGAATGTGATGAAATACAATTAGCCTGAACGTGTGGACATGTACGTGTTAAATTATTGTCATTAAAATAGCAGAAACGCATTGGACTTCCGTGCGGAAGGTCGTCGATTCGAACCCCGCCTTGTGCTACTCCCATCGAACGACACGGGCACTTTTTTCGCCTAGTGTTCGTGGGTATAAAGATACCTATGACTTAGGTCATATATATTCTTTTAAAAATAAAAGATTAGTATTTAAGTTCTTAAGTAATAAATGTGTGTGTGGGTATAGCCTTTGGCCAATGTGTGTATTACAGCTTAATTTTATTTATCAAATAAATAAATAAAAAATATAAAAGAATTATAAATTTCTTACCAAGTAATTAAGATCAACAGATAATTTCTAGATAGATTTACATGTATCATACGTCAACACACACGTCAAGATCCATATTAGATTACAGTAAGTAATCAACTGGCTGGTCCTATGGTCTGGAGTTCAGATAGGTTGATCACATAGAACTATTTAAGAACTTTAAATATACACTTTACGAGAAGTTTTATCATATATTAAAACGTAGGAATCTATGAAGTTATCTATAACCATTAAATGGAACCAGAAATATTATTTTAACCAATAATTTCTACATTCATTTAATTGTTAGATTATACAGATGTCTATGTCAAGACCTAATTGGTCTAGTTGGTAAAGCGTCTGTACAGAAACATGCGGGTTGCGAGCTCGATTATCGTAAGAACCCAGTTTTTTTAATAATTCAATGCTGGTTTTCACTTAAGGGTGCTTTCTAATTGGTTATTTGGAAGAGATTGTCACGTGGCAATAAGTCCACAAGGTTGTACTTTATACAACGAAACGACAATATATCGAACTCCCCTTTAACCCATACAAAATCCGCTTTGAGAATTATTTTTTACAACCACATATTTTCCCAAATGTGCTGCAATGTTTTTTTTTTTAAGTTTTTGTTAAAAACTTTAGTTATTTGTTAATTTGTATAATCCTTTTTGCTTCTATTAAAACAATCAAGTTTAAAAGCAAGCATACAAATCTTGATAGTTAACCAAAGTAACGTACTTTATAAAATAACAAAAAATTCCGACACTGAAACGTTTAACGTTAATAAGTTTAGTGCACGCAGACCATCCCCATTCTTTACAAATTGGTGTGTTCTAGCAAGAAGGGCACGCTTGAAAAAGCCCAACTCGAACTGGCTATATCACCGGATGGGTTTATTGCTGCGACCTTTCAGAAATTGTACCCAGGGTATTCCCCCAAGAGAGACAGTCATTAGCTTCAGCTAATTATCCTGAAAGTCGACTGAGGTGAATCTCTGCATAGTTAGTACACGGGGTATACTTTTCCTACACTGGTTTTCAAGTCTTGGGAATGAGTCTGATGTGTTACAAAGTGGGTACATGTTTTATTTTGTTGTGATTGTTGCACCGTATGAAACAAAATAGAGAGCGAAATTGTTATGAAAGTTTTTTCAAAAACTTAGATATATCATTTCATAAATATAACAACCTCTATAGCTAAGTGGCAAGGCGTTTGTTGTCTATTTGGAGGATTCAGGTTTTAGTCCCGATATTTAAAAAAAATCGTCTCAATTTGTAGTTTTTCACAATGGCTCACCTCATACAAACAAGTTATCCAATAAAGTTGTCGTTACACTACAATTTATTTTACTCCATTTCTGTTATATACAATACCAACTTCTGGGTTTACTGCCATGATCAACTAACCAGAAAAATGTTCAAGTGGAAGAGACATATCTAAGATGAAGAATATGGATATCCGTTATCTCTGCCTACTCCGCATAAGACTAGATCGAAGACTATGTATGCAAAATAATTCCTCTCTTCATAAGATATTGAATCATCTTAAAGAGGTGTCTGTTTTCAGTGGTCTTTTAAAAAATACATTAAATAAATTGACAATTCTTTAAAATACAGACAATGAAAAATTATATTAGTTTTGCATTACACTTTCGTTAAATAAAGTAGAATCTGGAAGGTTTATTGCTTTTGTAGCGATATCTTCTAGCCAACCAGAAAGGTTTTTTAAAATGTCTTAGGTAAAAACCTGATTGAAACCTTTTTTTAAAAACTGGGTATCAACGGGAATCGAACCAGCAAACGAAAATGTAATACAATAATAAAATATTCTAAAGGCTCCTCTACGCCGTTGAATTATCTCTCAAAAAGCAACCTTTCCAGAAATATAAATTTGAAAATGGAAACATAAAATTGTCTCGGTCACGTAGAAAGAATTAATGATAAAAGATTTACAAAAATTATCCTATAAAAGTAGTGAAGGCAAAACAAATTATACATAAACCTGAAAAACGTTGCATAACCAAATTAATCAAATTGTGAGAGAAAAGAGGGAAAAAGCCTATGTAATAAGAACGTATACATGATGAGGTATATGGAGATGGTAGAAGCAATATATGTATTCCAAGATAAATCAAAATGTTGATCTGTTTTCTCTGTCGATCCCATTAAATAAATAGCGTGATATTGATGAAGATGATATGTTACAAATATCGATCCCTTGGATGGATCGAGACTTTGAAAGGAGTTTCGTTGAACAGAAAATCTAGTAAATATTTGTAGGCAGGCGGAAAGTGGCCGACAGTTAAAAGAAATTGTAAAAGCAAATGAACATTCTGTAGCAGGATTGCGTCGCACCCTCTAGGCGATATACTCGTACACATATATAATACTGCCTTCTTTCACTGAAAAGGGTTCGTCCTTTTATTTTTTCAGTATTTATCTAAGCATATACAATATCATCAATTGGCAAATCTCAAATATTGAAAATAGACAGAATATATACTTTAGTCATTTGTATGTTTCAGGCCGTCAGTCGCACATGAAACGTGTTTTTGTCTTTGGTTACTAAGGTATTTATTTAACACTTATAATTTATCTTTGGTAACTAAAGTATTTATTTACTTATCGTAAATACACTCTGGCAGGCTTATTACCAGGCGGTAATCTCCTCCAACCAACCAGACAAAAATAAATTAAACGAGTTACATAGTCACAAAAATAATTCAAATGACTATCCATCCCCACGAACACATACGTGAGTTAAAAACCCCACAAAGACGGACAATCACCCGAACATTTATTTTCATATTGTATAAAGTTAGATACCATCAATCAAAGGAAAAGGAAGAGATGGTGAAGAGAAAAGGAAAAAATCAGGAATGAAACACGTTATATTACTGCTACTGTTCTTCCATGTGGATGAAAAGTCAGACCCAAATTTTATATGTTTACAATGTAGAAAATAATATTGTCATATAGTTTGATAATTCTTAATTATAAAAAGCCAAAGATTTTACATAAATTTTAATAAATAATATTCCTTGCTTTTCATAAACGAGAAATACATAATCCATCTCGACTCATATTTTGATAATAATTAAAAATAATGGAGTCACAAAAAAATATCTCAGTCACTATATATAATATTTAAATAAATTACTTGTTTTCCCTCATAGCTATTAAAACGATTTTGTATTCCTCTCGAATCTGAGCTGAAACACAAATTTTATTTTATGTCTTTTATTTCGATGCATTAGCAACCAAATGCTTCCGAACGAAGATAGCCTAAAGCTTATTTTGGACATAAAGTTTGTTTGTGCGATGTTTTTATTATCTTTGAATATGTAAAAGTATAGACGAAAACATTCTTTCAAATTACAAAATATATACACGCCATCACGTCTTGTCTTGTTGAGGGTAGCCTTAGAGGAAAGTTCTTTGTGTCTTTATTTTCAAACTATGAAGCACTTTTGTCTATTCTACATCTAAATATTGTAATAATAATAGCAATAAAAGGACAATTACTGTAGAGTCGTTGAGAAGCACAGTCTCCTCAAGGGCGCTGTAACTCGAGATTCGAAACCACTATTATTGGAGGGAAGGATAGGAAATGGTGGCTACGGCCATTAGGTTAGGTACCTCTCCGTATCTGCATGTATTTAGAAAAAAATATTTGGTAAGAAAACCGTGGAAAACTTATCAAGGCAGGACGTACTACAAAGAAGCCTTTGTAGATCTCTCGATAGTTGGGTATCATGGAGTGTATGTGTATATTGATATAATCATACAGACCTCCCAAAAAGGCTATCAAAGACAGAAAATTTCACGCTATAGGAGTAACAACGACAAAAGCCCTTTCATAACATCCCCCCTCCCCCTCCCCCTATTGGATCGATTCGGATCAAATAATTTATTTGATGAAGACGAAATCGATCTCTAAGTTCTACTCTCCAGGATAACATCTCTCAGACAGATTCGAAAGATACAATGTAGATATCCCATTAAGGGATTTTAATATAAAGATACAAAGTTTGAATTCACACATATTACGGGTTTCCCAAAAATTGATTGTGAAAATAATCAATAAACTTCCTGCTCGGTATCCCACGGCGGAGCTTTTCAGAGAGTATCAGGTCCTGAACATAGCCAATTTACATCTCAAATCCATTCTCTGGCACTACCATCGAGAGGAAGGGAAGATGCAGACTCAGCAGACACACATGACACGTATGGCAACTAATGAAATGTTCACCATCCCTAGAGTTAAAACCTCTTTTGCCCAAAGGCAATATGCTTATTTGGCTCCCATTACATACAATGGCGTGCCGACTTCAATAAAAGTAAAGGTAGGAAAACCATTTAGACAGTCGATCGGAGCGTGGTTGTTATTGCGACAGGATTTTGAGTACTTGGGCTTTCAGGATGAATGACGAGTGGAAAGGATTTATGTGAGCTCGTGAGTGTGGGTCTCTTCTTGTTGTTTTAATTTTGGTTGTTTTTGTATTTGTGTTTCTGTGTGTTTTTCTTTTTTTTTTTTTTTTTGAATTTGTTTTGATTTTTATTCTTATGATTGTGTGCGGTATATTGTGGGATGAATATTTTTGGTCTTTCTGGAGTGATAATGTGTGAGGAGTTGAGTTTCGCAAGATGTTTCCAGTTGTAGTTGAGTGTCACTTTTTGTCAGGTTGATGAGAGCGTGCAACGGGGTTTTTTTGTGTTATCAAAAATCGGAAAGAAGTATCGATTTATTTTTTCATGCTAAATATCCTCAGTGAGATACAGGCAAAAGCCTAGTTTACTGGGGATACGACAAATGAAAGGCAACAAACCCAGATCCATTAAAATTATATGTCCAAATCAAATTACCTGTTGTTTTTTCTCAAATTGTGTATATTTCTTGTCATGTGTAATAGTAAATAATAAAATAAATAAAATCTGTTCGCTACAAGTCGTGGTCTGATTTTGAAAATATTGTAGAGCAAACAAACGATCCTGAATTAACTTCCAAATTGTATTGTATACACCTTACTTTACCAAAAGTGTTTTCTTTGATAGAGGTTATTTATTAGTAGATTATTTAACATAAACATGAATATAAAATAGCGCTACATAGTGATGATATAGCGCTTAATTAATCTGCCACAAGAAAAACGGTAGCATATTGAATAGTATTGCTATCGAAGTTTCCGGCTTGATTTGTTAAATGTGCTTGCTGGAATTGGAATAGAACAACTTGCACACAATTAACCAAACGTCATCTATCTATAAGATTAACTGACCATATTCATCGATTACGAAAGATTGATTGTCATCATTGCACCTGATTTTCATACATGGCTTAAAATAAGACATCGCAGAAGTTTTCATTCTATCAACCCTTTTTGGAGTATTGGACAACCCAAGTTATCATCAGCATATATACGAGTATGTTATGTGAAAGATTTTATTTCTTCCTGTACATAGATTGTCCTTACAATATGGTAATGGCAGAATCTTTTGTACACATGCACATCATTATATTATATCATTTTTTGCGATTCAATCGCTTCGACTTTCGAACGATCTTCCTTACACAATCAAAAACACTTCATCCTTATCGATATTCAGGAAAAAATCAAAGAATCATTATTTACTCGTATCTCAAAATGTTCCTTCCCCTTTATCCCCTTAAGGTTCCTATTCGTTAGCATATTTTCCTGAAAAAATATCAGTATTTGATTTTTATGCCTGTTCCTTAAATATTATTTTCAAGTACTAGGTTTACGACACATAATAATTATCAAACAATAGCTTGGTTGGTTGGAATAAATTGATTTAAAGCAATAAATTCACCAGATGCATCTATATAAAATTATTAAATAAATAAACACATCCAACCTTCCTATAATATGCACTTCAAAATATCAATTTGTCAAATAAAAGATCGTTAAAATTGACACTCTCTTCAAGTCTTTGGTATTAATTTTTTTTTGGATTTTTTTTAACTATATTTATTTATAGTCTGGTGTTACCTATAAAAAAATAATTTTCACTAAATAATTTAAATTCCTTTATGTTAGAAAAAAATGTATTTCGAAAATTCTCTCTATTTAACTAAATATTATCTTGTTATGTTCCAAGCTTTTCCCAGTGGCTGACAGACAAGAAGATTTAAGAAGATATACTCGTAAGAGGATAAAATTTAATAAAAATCTTGTAAAAAATTGAATTTTTTATCACAGTTAAGTAAGCGCAAGCAATCTATTGTAAAACAAACTTTCCTCTTTGGAATAAAAACAGTTTTATGGGAGACTTATATTTTGTTATAATTTTAATATTTCTTTTACTAAGAATACACAGCAAAAAAACATTACTTTAAAACTGATATCATTGGTTAATCTATGTAAAATAGGGAAGATAAAACTATGTCAACAGAAATTCTGAGGAAAAACTTACACTACAAATTTCCTGTAATCCTACATAATGGATTGCTTTGCTTTTATGAAATTTGGTTTGATTCATATTTATATTAAGTGACGAAACAAGATTAATGAAATATTTTTAACACGATTTAGAAATACATTATTCTCCATTTAAAAATTGAAAGATTTGATTAACTCTAGAACAATTTTAATTAACTTTTTAAAGATTAAAAAAGAAGTTTGTAATGCAAGAGCAAACAGATAACATTATATGAATAATGAATATTTATTTATAATGTTTGTTCATAAATGTTTAGAAGTAAAAAAAATATTAAAAAAGGAGTTATATAATATTTTTTTAATTCTGCTTACTAACAAGTAAGTAGAATTAAAAAATAACTCCAAGATATACAATGCATTGTCCAACTCACAATTAAACAGGGACGGAAGGCGGTACATCATTTTTAGTATATTTTGTACTATAAACAAAATAAAATAATATTACAAGTGAATAAATTAATATTACGATTCAATTTGTGTTGAGATCGGGAACACAGGCAATGGATGCGGATATAAATTTGAGTTAAATTTTTCAATGCTGTCAATTTTTAATTCATAGATGTTCGATTTTTGAGAAAATTCAAATAAAAAGCTTTGACAATTCTAAATTCTTTTTTATTTAATTAGTTATAATTTTATCCCCATATAATTAATGACCTTGTAAAACTGTATGGCAAGACAGCTGTCATTTATTTCATAAAAAGTGATTTAGAACTATTAAAGTATTTTATTTTGAGTTGGATGTGTCAAAATCTGCTAAGATGATAGTCCCTACCAGTAGTGTAGTACCAACCTTGATGTTAGGTTGAGAAACGTGAACGTGAAAAAATACTGAAAAAAGCCGAATAAATGCTATAGAAATTTGGCCCATGAAAATAATACATGGTGTGGCAATGTATAATATAATATGGAATGAAGTGATTGGTGATGAATATGAATTAAGGATTATGCAAACAATTTCAGGTTCATTTTAGAAAGATAGTCTTTAAACTGTCTCAGTAAAATTAATATGAGATAATTTGAGCATGTAGACGAATGAATGATGAAAGATTAACCAAACAAACATTCAGTGCAAATGTAAGTGAAATGCGTTGTAGAGGACGACCAAGTTAAGCATGGTTGGATCAAGTGAAAGGTAACATAGTCAGAGAAATCATAGGAGTTGTAAAATATGTCTAGGGTGTACGAGTATATCGACATAGGAAAGTCTGACGTTCTGATGTATTTGCCTACCCAGACAGGGAAATGATAAATTGATATATATGTAATTTAACTTGTTGGTGGTTGAGAATTGGTGTCTTATTTATATGTAATATATTTTTGCTCACCTCTATTACCTCTTTCAATATGTTACACCAACTGACAGTGACTGTTTTTATTAAAAGTACGTATTTTTAACATGTATTATAGCAATATTACGAAACTCACTGAAACACTGTTAATTTAGTGAATTTCACAAACGAATTTCTTAATATTATATTATATAATCGTGGCAATTATAGAAGTTTACAATTCTTAAAATTTATTCATTTTGAAAATTGTCAATTTCATCGCAAATTGGGCGTGAAATACAACAATTTATGATTTCATAAAGTCTTTAGGAAATAAATAAAATCAATGATTTTCCTACGGAGTTTGAAGCTATTGAAAGTTAATTCAACTCATTTATAGCAAATTTTCTAAACAATTTGACACCCTTATTTTTTGGGCTTTATTTTATATTTGGGATAAAATTTTCAAATTATGAAGTAAATAATAAAGGAAAAAGTATTTCTTGGAAATTTTAATAATAATAATAAAATGACAATGTGTAAAGCTTCATTTAGAGAGCAGACGCACATAAAGGGCGCTCTAATTCGGGATTTGAGCCCACTATTATAGACAGATCAAAAAAATATATATAAAAAAAAAGTTGAGTCTTAGAACAGAAAGGTGGTGGTTGCGGCCATCAGATTGGGTACTTCACCATATCTACGTATGTTAAGAAAAATATATCTGACAAGAAAACCTACCAATGGAAAACGAACTGAGGTGCATTGCCACATGATAACACACTGAACTTCCGTGTGTAAGGTTGCCGATTTAAGCCTCGCACTGTGCTCTCTTCGAATGACGCAGGGATTTTTTTCGCCTAGTATTCTGGGATATAAGGATACCTATGACTTTGGTCATATCCATTCTTTAAAAAAACTTAATAGATCTTCCGATATGGAATAGTAACGGCTTTAATTGGAGCGCAGTGCATTTATATAGTGTTCATATATAATCATAAATCTTAATAAAACCTGTTAAAAGGGGTTGCCTTCAAGTGTTTCCTGAAACTACACATGCCACCAATATGTCTAACAATTAGAAGCAGAACATTACACGCCACAACACCAGCAAAGACAAAAGCCTTCTCGTAATACTGTCCTCCGTGAAGACATGTATAATAAGTAAGATATACATACATACCACCACGCCATTTTTCTGTTACGATAGGCAGAGACAACATAGCGCCAAACTTAAAAGACATACTCGCATATCTTAGATACATACCATTATACAGAGATACAGATCCATACATACCATTATACAGCTCCTTCCATTTTTCTCAATCCTTACCATTCTTTCAAAATATCTTTCGCCTGGTTGAATAAAAATTTACGGTAATTCAATCATGCAAATTTGTCATCTATCCATCTTTCATTCTTGCTTGCATTGTAAATTTGTTTAGTCAGTCTTTAATGATCCATCCGTTCAACATGTGTAAACCAACATCCCGTTCTATTTTACCCTACTTAAGAATCATCCTTGATAATTACATTTCACATTATTTTATACAACGACACAAAACAGTTCAACATTTTAAGACTTTTAAAAACTATGGTAGAAATGTACATGTTACACTAAAACACTATGACAAAAAATACGAGTAGTATTTAAGATAATGTAAAAAATTTAATTATTTCAAGTACTACACTAAATTCAAGAGATTTTTCCTGAAAGAGCTGAGCGACACATGAAATATGTATGTATGAGGACACACGAATACATATATCACACATAAGGATACCTATGACTTCAGTCATACCTATTATTAAAAAAAATGCCGGTGTTCTCCGATCATCTCACTTCAGACGTGCCATCGGATCTACTACACCGGTGTGGCCGGTGAGTTTGCTAGTGTGCAATAGTTTACTCACTTAAAAGAGTGGCGAGGGGATCCTCAAATCGCTCCAGTAATGACAACGATAGTCGACGAGAGTCCTGAATCTTGGTCTGTTTTGTGCTCGTCTATGTGGTGGTATGTGGGCGCTAATGTTGTAAGAATTGTGTTAATATTTATACTTAATTACATCTTGTTTTTTTTTTTGTATTGATCCACATAATAAATTTCACATTTTAATATTTACTTTTTAATAACCGAAATCAGCCCTAAATTTTAAGAAAGTAAATAAACTACGATTCATAAAAAATATACGATGGCGTACATTTAAAACATGAGTTTCACTCGGCAGGATATTTAATTCGAAAGTAAATGTGTCAATATAATTGTTAAGCTCCCAACCGCCTTCGTCTTCTGAACACCCCATTCTCATCAACTGAAATTGGCAAATTTACATTTTATGCAAATGTGGTGAAGTGTCGACGAATCCATAAATAGTGAAAGAAATTGATGCAGTTCTGGGTCTTTCGTTACACATCTCTCTAGAGAATGTGCAAGAGATTCGCAAACTGGTAGTTACTTAGTTTGTGATGAGTATTTTCTGAGAGATATCTGATCATGTTCCAATATTTATTTTTTCCCCATTTATTATGACCGTCAAGAGAAAAACCACATCGTCCGAATTATTGCGTATGTTAATTTTGAATATTCCTATTTTAATCGATTTTTGAACTCTTGTGCAATGAACTTTTCTAGAATTTGCTCTCACCAAGTCGCTAGTTAATTATTCCAATTTTTGGTATGCACAGAACTTAGTTGTTAAGACACCTGCCTTTCAGTTCGAAGTTTTTGGGTTCAAATCTTGTTGGTACCCGATTTTAGTAAAAGAAGGATTCTTGAACATCTTTCTTGTTGATTGAATGAGACCTAAGCAATAATCCCACCGGGTTGTGCTTTATACAATGAAAGTGTAATGCAATACCATACGACTTTGAAGATCTTGGCCTTTCCTCTTAATCTTGGTGTAATTACTCATCATCTTTCGTCCTAAATGTTTAGGAGGCGTTTTGGGGAGTAAAACTTTTCTATTCGGTGCACATGCCTTAGCCATCCAAGTTTCAAATGTTATTTATTTATTAAACACTTTTATTGCGAATACAATCTGGTGAGCTTATTGACAGCTGGCAATCTCTTCTAAACTATCCAGACATAAGTAAATGAAGAAAGTTACAGTAGCAAGTATTTCAGCAATTTCTTGTATCGTAGAACATTTGTAATTATCTATCAAAACTTTTATTTGGTCGTCATCAGTGGCAATTCTTAAGGTTCGCCATCCAGAGCGGATATCATCGTCAAGTGTCGTAAATGAATTTTTTTAAATTTAATTTTATACAAAAGGTCGTTTGCTGCATCATCGTCATACACTGTTCATACATATTTTTTTGGTTTGTGTCACATTTTTTTTGCGGTATTAAAAAAGCATCAAGCACTGAAAAAAAAATATTGTTTTGTTTCATCTCAAAAATGACGCAAAAAAACTGCTCTAGCAATTTGGGTAAACAAAGATCGAAGAAATGTGTTTAACTATTAGTTTTTATAATAGTCAGTACGTTTGGAACATCTATCGAGAAACACTAAACTACTTTCAAGAGAAAGCATTAATAATAAAACACTTTTAAAAAAGTCTAACTATTCCTAAACTATCGTGCAAATAGTAAAAGTAAACGTTTTTTTTTTCAAAATACTACATGTCGTGTAGATTTTGTTTCTACAATAATGAAAAGTAGACCAAAATGTCCGTCAGTTTTAAAACCTTTTATCATTACAGACAATCGTGCTTTAAAAGGAAACGTTCAGGCCACCACCACCGGCTGATGGTATTCCCAAGGCTGTATAAAGTAAGGTATATGGGTTCATTTGATAAAGCAATTGGAAGTAATGGCTCGTGTTGGTAAGGTACACATTCCGTGACAGTCGAGTACTGTAGGGAATTGGAATTGGCCCATGTAAATAGAGGCTGACCACCGGTGTTCTGCCGCCCCGCGAGAACTCTCTACAGTCACGAATACCCAATACAAACAAGTTGCATTCAATTAAATTTATACACGTTTCAGTTTTCAGACGGATGAAGTGTGCTGAAACAAGTTATTTCAGCTGAAAAAATAAACTGAAATAAGTTTTTTTTTAAATAAAGTGCTGTACTGCATTTATTGAAAAATAACAAGCAATTTAACATTCAAACATAATTCAATTATTTATTTTGGGAACGATATATTTACATGTATTATATCACTATTCTAAATCACGGTTTTCTAATAATATTAAAATATTTGAGGAATTCACAATGTTTGGAATATACTTATTAGTTTTTGGAAATTTGTGTTAAAATAATTCATTACAAAACTCAATATTAAGTCGGATGATGAGCTGAGAATATGGGATAAGTATTTAAATTGGTATTTAATCCTGCTTACTGGAGATACTAAATTTAACCAACCCGTCGAGTTTATAATGAGATGGGAAAAGGTTCAATTTGAATTTGTACACTAATATACTCCTAGTCTTATGAGTAAACCTTCATGGTTTAGTCTTGAAATGCCTATTTTCAATTTAAAAGTTTTGGTTTCGATTATTTCGTTTAAACTGTGTTTTTAATCAATATGCGAATATTTTTGATAAAGTAACACAAAAACAGATTCATTCATACAATTTTGAAAAAAATTGCAACGAGTATCGTGTCCCCCACAATCCGGAAATATTATCTATAAATTTGTACTCAATCCAGGGGTCAAATATTTTGGTCAAAACTGGAAACTAAGAGGTCCTAAGTTGAGATTTTTCGTGTTAATCAACAAAAATGACAACTTACGTCTTTTATAACAAAAACGTAATATACTACTGTATAAAAATAATTTTAGTAGAATAACCTAACTACGAAAGGTTTTTAGTTTTTGGAAACAAACGAGATTTAAACTTTAAACTCACGGACAGAAGACAAGCTCTTCACCATTAGGTCACGGCAATGATACAACATATTGATAAGGTTACGAAGTTATTTCAATATAATTCTTATGTAAATGGTGTTTTTTTGGGTGTGATGGGATTTTTAATTGGCCGCCAAGATCGTACGATTTAACGCCTTTGGATTATTTTCTTTGAATTTATGTTAAATATTAGGTTTACACTAACAAACCCAAGACTCTTGATTAACTTGAGGCCAACATTTGTCGAGTTGTTGGCACCATACAGCCGGAAATACTCCACCGAGTCAGCAAGTGCAGAAGAAGCCTCGGAAGCTATTTGAACAATATCTTGTTTAAATCATAAACGGCATAAAATATTCTTTCAAATTAAACCTTCAGATCCATTTTTGGTTTATAAGTTGTTATTTTAAAGTTCTATCATTCTTAATGGAAAACCCGTCTTATAATCGGTTAAGGTACATAAGAGCCAGCCACGGTCAACATATGAATGAAATTAACTTCAAACAGTAATTGTCATTAAACAACATATCAATTGAATTCAAATATACGACCATTTAAATAATTTATATATATTTGTTTTATTTCAAAACCAAATCCTATCCATACCCAAAAAACACACAAAATATCGTTCGATTTTTTTATAAAGTTTGTGCACATGTGAGGAGGTGAGCTTAAACATCTGTTTCATAGCAGGACTTCTCTCAATACCATATCTTCAATGAGATTTTTTTCGATGATTGAAAAAAAGATTATTTGAAAGGCGTTTGCGCGTCTATGATTATGAATCCCTGATTTACATACAAATATAATATTCCTCAAATTTGCGTATTGAAAACATTATTAAATTCAAATGTCTAATAATCATACGTCTCACTCGAGAACTAGGAAGATATTTAAAATAATTCAACGATATTTTACCTCATGATTGATGTCGTTTGAGATTTAAGGGAAGATTTATTCATACTGAAAGTGAAATCATAATTTTCAAATGACTATAGTGAATTATTTATTGAAATTGAAATTCGATGAATTACGTTTTCAGAATATTTAATCTTCATTCGCTGGCAACCCCTATTTTCAAAATTTCTGCTTTAAATTCGTGAAAGAGTCTTTAAGCCAAGTGAATATAACCTTTTGATCGTTACACATAAAGAACATTTTCTTTTGAGCTGTCCTAAAATTTTAGGGTTTTCTAATCAGATAATCAAAACCATTTGTAAGCGAGCATAAAAATAATCTTCAGTTTTAAATTTGAATAAATTTAAGAAAGCGTTTCCAAAACCATAATTTATTTCTTTGCAGAAGCTTGTTTTTACAATCACGATTAAAAATAAAATATCGCATACCTATTAAAATTATAGTAAATTTATTCCTTGGCTAAAATTTGACACATGCTTTTATTGGTAACGGGTTAATTTGCTCATTTAGAAATATTTTGTTGTAAAATATTTATTTTACGGATTAGTTACAAAAAGAGCCCAGAAAGATAAGTAAGCCAATAAGATCACGATACAGGATAACAATAAATTCAGATAAAAAGGCCTTTAAATAAAAACAACTCTAGAAAGCTCCAACACTCCGAACCTTTATCGAAGAATGGACGTCTAATTAAGAATACTTGTCTTTGGGTCACGGCACTGAAATAAGGATATTTGTTACTAGAAGAATAAAAAATTTATTTTACTAATGTCCTTTGAGTTAGTGAAGTAAAATCACATGGAAATATTTTAAGCTTATTCACAAGTACTACAATACACGTGACTCATCGATTCCAATACCAAAATATAAAATATTATTAAATAAAAAAAATGGGGTTGCAATCTGTTTTTGCTTCTACAAATTTCGTGTCTCAATCTTACTGTTTTAAACAATTTTAATTTAATTAAAAATGTAATAAGACGATTAAACCCGTGACTTGCACTGCACGGTTTCATAGTTTTTTATAACGTTTTTGAACTGTTATAAAACGGTGCTTGTGTATAAAATATTCACAAAGATGAATACTAACTATTCCTATAAACACATTTTATAATAATTTCTCAAATAAAATATCGCATTAAACACGATTATATCGCGCCAACACATCAACTGACAACTGAATGTCAAAACTACAATATATAATCTTCACTCGCAACTATTATTTATTCAACACTTCTATATTGTGCATCTCATTTTATTTACAAAACTGAAAATAAAATATTGCGACATTTATTATTACAAATCAGAACTATTAATATTTTTATAGGCAATTTGAGCGACATCTGTTTTTAGATTTAATAATAATTTATCACTTCAAATGAACTTCAGAGCGTTCTGGGTAATTAATTATTTGTATAAATGAGAATCCGATTCATATCACCCCACAAATATTGTAAAATATGTTTCGGAAATATTATCGATTGTCTAAAAAAATATTTGTTACTTTGATAATATTTTTGCACAAAGAAAAGACTTCTCTCACAAAATTTCCCAAAAACGTCTTCTTAATGAAGAAAACAAGACAATAATTTCTACAAGTTTCTCAAAATCGTTATTGTGATTTTATGTATTGTAATAGAACATTAAACATTAAGATATTGTTTTTATATGGGAGGCTACAAACTTAACCAAATGAATGAAATGTATCTAGTTTATAAAATGCTAGTTTTTCACACAGAGGTTTTGGGTTTGTTTTCCGATGGTAACCAAAAAGGTTTTAGCCAAGATCATAAGTTCTTCTGGCAACAATATTTTAACGCGTTAGACGTACGCGAATATGATTGATGTAGACGTGTGGTAGTTGTAGTGCTATTTGCAGACGATATCGTATTAATAAGTGAAAAACATGAAGACCTGCAAAATAGTCTGGAAAGGTGGAGAAGAATCTTAGAGGACAATGGATTGAGACTGAGCAGAAAGAAAACAGAGTATATGTACCTACCATTCGAGAACATAAATGCTGTCACTCCCGTAATGCAAATGGATGGAGAAACATTACCAAATTGTGACTCATTTAAGTATCTTGGGTCACTCATCCATAGCGATGGAGGATGTGCAGCAGATGTAATAAATATAATTAGTGTGGGATGGATGAAGTTTAGATCAATGATGGGAGTTCTATGTGATCCGAAAATGCCAGTAAAGTTAAAAGGAAAAGTATACCAAACGATTATCAGACCCGCACTCCTCTATGGCTCCGAATGCTGGACGATGTATAACTCTTACTCTAGGCAACTAGAAACTGCTGAAATGCGCATGTTAAGATGGTCAGCTGGTGTGTCCCTAAGATACAAAATAAAAAGCTCACGCATTCGTGGAAACCTAGGTGTTACAGACATCAACAGCAAAATGGAGGAGAGGCGATTGAGATGGTGAGGGTACGTTGGACGTAGAGCACCCGATCACATTGTGAACCAGGCAATCTCCATGGATCTTCCTCAAATAACAACCAGAGGAAGACCAAAGAATTCATGGTGCAAAAAGATAACCTGATGCAGAGGCACGGCCTGGGGGACGTAGTCCGGGATAGAAGAGCATACAACCTGAGAACGAGGAGAGCTAACCCCAACAGTCTTTGCAGACCGTGAGTTGGGATGGAGCTAGGGAGAAGAAGACGTGTGGTAGTTGTAAAACATGTACGATGGCGAAATGTAAGTTATGTGCCTAATCCAGTGGTTCTTAATAAGCTTAACCCAAATATTCCATTTTCGGGACCGAAAATAATATTGTATCCGGGCCATGCACTTAAACAACTATCGCCAATTCGGATATGTTGAAGAGTATCATATGAATAAATTATCAATCCGATAAATTATTAAATGTTTTCTTCTTTTTAGTAGGAAATGTAATTAAATACAAGAAATCACGCAAATTGATATCGTAATATAATAAAAATTTACTTCTCTATCGTTATCATACTCACTAATGACGATTTTTTTATATTGTCGCATGTCTCGAAAAATGGAATCTTCAATGCGGTGAAAGCCTATAGCATAATCTTTAAAAAATCAATAGAGATACGTTTATTTTTCGAGTCACAGTCACTAAAGTCTTCCTAAAAGTACTATTCAGGTATTATTACTAAAGCTAGATTCACAGTTCCCTTTCTATTAGGTTCTATATGCCAATTTTAATTATACTGAACTCGAATTGGCCATTTGCAGTGACGGCTGAAATTAAATTCTTGCGATTTTTAATTCAATTCCAGCCATCATATGTCAAATTGATGTGAAAAATGCAATATTTTCCATAATGATACTATAAATGTGCAAAAATATATTTGTGATCGGTATTCAGGTTATTTGTGTGAGCTAAATAAAAAAATATCTTTTTCGAAATTTTGTCTTCACAAATATTGTATAATGGAAAAATCGGAAAGTTGAAAGAAGTTTTGTCAAATTTCTTGAAAATATATCATACCATTAAATATGCTAACCCAAGCATAGACTGTGCTAACCCAAGAACAGGCTGTGATTAAAAGTAAATAATAAAATCAAATTAATCGTAGTAGAAATACGTGTCTTGCGTCGAGCATTTGGTATTTCAATGTTTGATAGAGTTAGAAACGGTCAGATAAAGGATAACTATTTGTTATAAATGAATGTTAAATGTAGAATTATAAAATAAATCTTAAGATGGTTTGGTCATATTGAAAAAATGAGCTGCAAAATATTTGTTTAGAATGAATGGAAAGCGAGGAAGAGATAGATCGAGGAAAGAGTGCAATGGTATGTTTGTACTGACTGTAATGAAGGCTCTCTGTAGGTACTAAGCTTGACTTACAGATACGGAGAAGATCCAATAAGATCATGGCTAAAAACTTGACCATCTTCACACTGTACAAACGACAAGATCCATTTTCAAGAAACACAGAATGGACAACAAAAGTTAGCATCTCAAAAAGACCATTCTTCAGTTCTTTGATCACATTTCTAGCATGCAAGACATGAGAAAACTTCAAGTTCTGATAATTTGGAGGAACGAAGGAACAGAAGTAGACCATATACCCACTGGAATTACTAGGTGAAGAGTGCTATGGGTCTGCCTTTGCCACAATCTCTGTGGACAGTAGAATGCTGGAAGGACTGGAAAAGAATGTGCACGACGCCATCATCTCCAGTGTGGGTCACATTAGTAACGACACAAAATAAACAGGCAGAGAATGGTTATTAACTTATCTTAATGATGTATTTGTCCTCAACTAGCTATTTCTTTTCTCTGATTTCTTACATTTACTTCCTTCAAGCTATTCACTTGACAACTATACTATTTACAGTCTTCAACCATCTCCTACTCACATTTGTATGACATATTTGTTTTACCTATCTTTCAACACTCATTATTTTTATATTCATAGACTACCTCTGCTTGACTTTTTTCATCCTCCTTTTTCATTAATTCACACGGCATTTCTTAACATACTGGTACAAAAATTCATCATTCACAAATATGTCGAAGACGATGGCAGGGATACAATATTCATATAGCCGTATTTCATGTGTCACTTACCTTCTTTAGAAAAAACCTTATGAATTTAGTGTAGTACTTGAAATAATTAATTTTTTTACACTATACTATCTAGCATGCTAAATTTTGTCAGTGTTTTAGTGTAACATACGTGTATACATTTTTACAATCGTTTTTTATTAGTCTTAAAATGTTGAACTGTTTTATACATGTTTTTTTTGTACTTGTTATGTTTGATCCTTGTACGAATTAAGAAAATATGTAATGTGCAAAAGACCTGAAAAAATAAATTAATAAATTGAGTTTAATAATTATCCCCAGTAATTGAGTTTTCGGGTTGAGAACCACTGGAATAGGCAAATAACTCACAGTTCGCTATCGTACGTGTTTGAAATACTACTGCCCATGGACAGCCAACAACACCTGACTCGAGTCTAATATATCTACAAAATAAACTATTTAACCCTTTTTTTAGTACTATCGGAAATCGAACACGCTACTCTCGGGTGGAAGACCAAAGTCTTATCAACTAAATAATGTCACAAGGAAACCCTCTGTCAAAATCGTATTTCATAATATGTTAGCAATATAAATTTGAAAATTAGGTATTTTTCCTATGGAGTTGTGAAGTTTTTGATTTGTAGACAACACTGGTGTGGGTCGCGTTAGTGGTATTACTCGTACAATGCCAAATATGAAAGCTTTTTGTAGGATGCATGGTGTGCTCGTATGGGAATATTTGTTTGGATTGTCACCATTGACGCGAGTCCAGTAGATAACGTATTAATAATGATGGAACGTATTCCATTACTCATCATTGCTAACGGCAAATATATGGGAGGAGTAAACCGCAACAATTGAAAATAATGCATTTTTTTTATTTATGAAATTTTTTTTTTTGTTATTTACTGACTACGTATTCATGTTTTGATTAGAAGGAAGCAATTACTTGTTGTTAATTATTTCTATAGATTCATATGTGAAGGAACTATTGAGATCTTGGGCTTGCAAGAGGAATGACTTGTGGAAAACGTTTGTGTGAGCTCTTCAGTGTGGTGTTTTTTGTTGTTTTATGTTTGAATTTTTATATACATATTTTTGTTTTTATTTTTATGATTATGTGCGGTATATTGTGGGATGAATGTTTTTGGTCTGTCTGGAGTGATGAAGTGTGAGGAGTTTGATTTCGCGTGATGTATACATATGTAATTGAGTGTCACTGTTTGTCAGGTTGATGAGAATGTGCAACGGGGTTTTATAAAATAAAAAATCGGAAAGAAGTATCGATTTATTTTTTCATGATACATGTCTTCAGTGAGATACAGGCAAAAGCCTAGTTTACTGGGGGCACGACAAATGAAAGGCAACAAACCCAGATTCATTAAAATTGTGTCCAAATTAAATTACCTGTTGTTTTTTCGCAAATTATGTATATTCCTTGTCATGTGCAAAATAAATAAATAAATAGATAAATAAATGGGAAGCGTGTAAATGTTTAGTGAGAATGTAGGTAGATCGATGTATGCTGACGATATGGTAGTTTTAGTGGAGAATGGCGATGAATTAAAGAGTTTGATAAATACATTGTATCAGAGATGCGACTTTAAACTTAGACGTTGAAAAGATGAGAGAAATAAATACTGTAATAATTGACACACAAAAATAATGCATGCCAGTATACGGATGAAGTGATAAGGGATGAATGTGAACTTAAAATAATGCATGCCAGTATACGGATGAAGTGATAAGGGATGAATGTGAACTTAAAATAATGCATGCCAGTATACGGATGAAGTGATAAGGGATGAATGTGAACTTAAAATAATGCATGCCAGTATACGGATGAAGTGATAAGGGATGAATGTGAACTTAAAGTGTGTGTATTAAAGAGGGTAAAAAAGTGAACTATGGAATATTTTCGGTTTGTAGAACGAATGATTTGAAAAAGACTAACAAAGCAAACGTGAGAAAAAAGGCGTGATAGAAAAAGATCAAAGAAAATATGGTTGCTTCAAGTCAATGATATATTTAAAAAAGGAAATTGTAAAAGTCAAATAAATCAAAGGAGTTGTATGAGAAATTACCATATATGGACGCAGAAGAGGTGAAAGATTTTTTTGCGATGGAAAGTCTGGAGCTCTGTCCTTTCTGCCTACCCCTTCAGGAAAACTGCGGGATGATAAGTATTTAGAAGATTTTGTTTTAACTTCGTATTTCACTACTTATATGATGTAAACTGACTAGTTTTGAGACATGATATTTTCTTTCTCTAAGTACTAGTACAATATACATATATAGTACTTGTGAATTTCCTATCGACTTTTATTTTAAAAAAGTAAAATATAAATAAAAAATATAAACTTTTACATTATATTTTTAAAACGTTATGTTTCCAAACGCTCCATGACTTACCCCCATGCGAAAATAATTCCATTGAAATATTGATGAAGAGCTTTAATTTGATTTCGAAAATCATCTGTTTCAGCAAATGGACGGTTAATTGATCAAACAACATGCATAAATGCCAAACAATAATCTATTTACATTACATTACATTTGCAAACATATTATATAATAATAATAAGGCAGAAATTTTGCAAAACTGATCAAGTCTCGACTTGTTACATTAAGAGATAACATTTATTTTTGGTTTTATATATTGTAGATTATATAATTTAAAAAAAAAATTATGTGAATTGAATAACTAAGTTGATTGTAGGCAGTAAATTGTCCAGGGTAATTATCATTATGTGAATTGAATAACTAAGTTGATTGTAGGCAGTAAATTGTCCAGGGTAATTATCATTATGTGAATTGAATAACTAAGTTGATTGTAGGCAGTAAATTGTCCAGGGTAATTATCATTATGTGAATTGAATAACTAAGTTGATTGTAGGCAGTAAATTGTCCAGGGTAATTATCATTATGTGAATTGAATAACTAAGTTGATTGTAGGCAGTAAATTGTTCAGGGTAATTATCATTAGTAATCCAGGACAATTGACTGGCGTTGGTAAAACTGAAATTAAAAATATGTCTGGTAGAAATTAAACCAGATTAAGAAGAAGATAAGGTCAGCACAACATGAAAACACCTCCGTGGTGGTGGTAAGACACTTGTCTGCCGATCCGGAGGTTGCGGGTTCGATCCCCGCTTGAACCTAGATTTTTTTAAATAGGATTTCAGTCTGAAGCACTTAGGGCCTATAAAAACATCTTCCTGGTTGGTTGGAAGAGATTGCCACATGGCAATAAACTCGCCAGGTTAAAAAAAACACACAATTCGGATAAAAATCGTCCATTAGAGAAGTATTTATAAATTTATGAGTGCTATTTTGTGTTTACGAATGAGTGAATAATCATTTTTTATTACCCTTTCGTGATATTCCATATAGTACAACCTGACGGACTTAATGCCATGTGGCAATATTTTCCAGCCAACCAGAAACATATTGGATGTTTTTTGAGAATCCCAGCTTGGAACCCTTATAAAAAAATCTAAGTACCAATAGGAATCGCCCGGAACCTTCGGGGTGGAAGATAGGCGTCTTACCAACTAGACTACGGAGGTTATCCATTTTTATAATTTATCAAAAGTTTACGTATTAATTTTGTGGACTTCCATATTAAAATATTTGACAGTAAATTACGTTATTTCACTTATAACATTTATGCTTTCAATTAAAATGATCTTTTTTGGTGTAATTTGACTATGGTGGGTTTTTTTACTTATGACTGCTCTAAATATGTTACTTAAACATTTTTTCGTTACGTTTTGTAAAGCTTACCTACCATAGGACGGGCATACACCTAGTCAGGTGAGAGAGTGCTTTGTATATCTTATTGTAAAAATTAAAAGTATAAATACATTAAAAAAAATAAGAACGTCACAACTCGCACACGGAATGTATTTTTTAAATAAATTTTCCCATTTTGATATCTTCCATATATCGGTGGATATATTGAGGATGGATCTTCTGAAATAATGTGGATTTTTAAATGAAGATTTGAAAGGGAATTGGATTGTTAAGCACACAATATAATATTGGCAAAAAGTAAAGGTCCATTTGATGTTTTATTTTAAGAAGTCTATTTCAAAACTCTGTATACGAAAGATCTACTGTATACTTGAGGAAAACACCAATCATCAATTATAAAACAGTTCACATGTAAATAAATTACACATAATAGAAATAAATAAACAAAAAAATAACATACAAAAATTACAAAAAATGAACATTCAGTATATAAGATATAAGGGAGTAAATGGAACAGGGGTGTGTATTAGGGGTGTACTCGTTCTGTTGTGGATACAATTAATTCGTACAATACACCGTGCGCCTCGCGATATAGTTATAATGAAAATTTAATGAAGACACGTGCTAACGCAGAGTTATCCACTGAACGTGTTGAGCGCTAGGGTGAGTGTGAGCTGAGCCTTATATTAGATAATAATATAATGCGTAGAGCTCAATTTGAATTTATTAAGCTATGTTAAGTTAATCTACTTGGCGTGAAAAAGAGCCCGTTGAGGTGGTTAGGACATGTTGGACGGATGGATAGCGAAATACTGACTAAACAAATTTATAATTGAAATATAAGTAAGAGCGTGACGGCCGAGAAAAGTATGGGTGGACCAAGTAAATTAAGTTTTGAAAGAAGTTAAGGTGATGCATATTCAGAATACATACACTACACTCCATCTAGCTGAATTTGTAATTACCATATATCGGAATATCTACAAAGATTTCTTTGCAGTTTACTTGGAAAGCTTTCTGAGGTTGATTAACTAAATATGTTTTACTAAACATATTTAGATGCGTGGAGTACCCAACCTAATGGTCATAGCTATCAGCTTCCTGTCATAAGATTAAACTTTTTTTTTTTAAATATATCTGTTAATAGTGAGTTCGTGTCCTGACAAACAGAGCCCTTGAAGAGTCTGCTTTCTTAAAGACGCTATATAAATTTACTTTATTGTAACTTATCGGAGATGTTTGGTGCAATATTGTATGCATAGAACCAAATGAGAACACTAATGATAGGTCTAAGACTAGAATGAAAATGCGATGAGGGTGATAATTACTATAATTTCAAGCTACAGGGTGTCAAAAAGCTTAAACAAATGCGACAAAAATACCAACCTATGCCACCATCAAAAATCAATTCGAAACATATTAGAAAAATAATTTCATAATTAACTTAACCTAAAAATATGCAATCTTTGTTTATTCATAAGAAAAAAAAACAATAAAATCTTAATGAAAGACGTGAATATACTTTTGGAACACCCAACACCTTATTTTTTTCTTGACTAACGCCAAAATAGCCTATTTTTACTATAAACGCACCTTTATACATCCATTTGACGTGGTTGCGCATTATAAAAGAGTCATTTTTTTTAAATCATATTTTTATTAAAAATAAAACGGTTATAAAAATCCCTATCCGCGTGCAATTGGCGCTCTCACAAGCAGTGAACTCTTCTAACTTATTTAATTTGAAATATGTAAGACAATGAGCGGATTCGGCGGTCCCCTGAGCCCATTATATACCCTTTTACTCGGCGCCCAAGTACTGTGAAACTCTTATTATCATTATTATTAAGGAGTTATATCAATAATGTATATTAACATCTGGCACACTCGTGTTACATCGATTTTTCAAACGAGCTTCAAGAAGGGCACGGATATTCCATGAGGTTTTTGTGGCATATGTGTTTCTAAATTAACATAATAATAAAAGGACAATTAAGCAACATTTAAAGAGCAAACTATGCTTAAGGACGCTCCAACTTGGGACTAGAACCCAAAATAAATTTATATAAAAGGAGAGTGTAAGGCTAGCAAGGTGGTGGCTGCGGACATTAGATTAGATACTTCATCGCATCTGCATACGTTCAAAAAACCATATTTGGTAAGAAAACCACATAAAACTTGCCATGGTAAGACGAACTACAAAGAAATTGAAACCTTTGTAGATCTTACGATATGTGATAGTAACACATTCAGCTTAAAGTGGAAAGTAATGTAATAGTGTAGTGTTCATATACAATCATAAAATTTTGATATGACCTCCTAAATAAGGTTGTCCTCAAGTGCTTTCTAAAGCTGCACACACCACCGATATCTCTTATTAATACTAAGAGGTAGGGCATTCCACGTCACAGGACTAGCAACGATAAAAGCTCAATCATAATACGCCGTCCTGTTGAGTCGATTCAAAATAATCAATTTGTTAGATATAGATAAAATCGACCTCATGTTCTACTTCTCTCCGAAGGTCCATCTTTCAGTCAGAGATTCAAAAGATACAATGGAGACATCTCATTAAGGGGACTTAATTAATTTAAGAAAAGCGCCAATAGTGAAAAGTTACTAGAATAATACTTCTGCTTTTTCTTACAGTAGATTCTTGATCAGTTTTTTTCCGCATTATTTCTGAGATGTTGGCTGCTAGCTGTTTCTTCATCTCTTTAGGAAACTTTCTGACGCTCAGTTTCTTATGAATTTGCCATGAGAATATATACAGAGAATTCAGGTATAATTCATTATTTGAATATAGATATATTTTTTATTCCGCCTCTGAGTACTTGAGAAGTTTTTTTCCGTGTTCGGACCATCAATTAATTATCAACTATGCTATGTTACGTGTTTCCAATTTTATAAGTAAAAAAATATTTTGCTTGATGTAATTGGAAGATAATGTGAAAAAAATCAGCGTATAAGGATCGATTATCCTGGAAATAAATATTTTCAAGGAAGATATCGGTAGAATAAAAAATATACAAAATTTCATTAGAAACAATCTAATTATTCATATTTGTAACAGATAAAGACTGACTATAATTATTATTTAGACGCTTTATTGTTAAGTTTACAAATGGTGAATATACGAGTATTACCATTCGGCAATGTCTTTCAACCAACCAGACAAGAGTTATCGCAGATTTGTGCTGATTGATGAGTAAAAGGTTACAATGTTATTCTGAAAAAGAAAAAGACATACGTAAAGCAATAAAAATCAAATTAAAAAAGCAGTAAAACAAAATATTTTTAAATGACATTAAATAATTGGAAAGACGAAGGAAGATGGGAAACGACAAGAAAATATGAGTTATAGCGAAATAAATTCCATAATTGAAGTAATGTGTAATATTTTATAGGTCAATATTTAAAGCGAGCCAACGACGGTGAGAGGTTTGCGGCAGCCGGTAACTGATTTCAGAGTCTGACGGCATGGACAGTAAGTGACGACGTAAAGAAAGAGCGATGCGTTATAAATGCCAAAATGCAGTCTCTTCTTGAGCGTAGAAAGAAAGGACAAGAAAATATTACTTATGGACTACATTTATCATCGTTTTAAAAAAATTACTTAATTCGTCAAACTTAGTAGAATCGACAGAAAAACTTTTTTTCCGAATGATTTACATGCAATTTCGAAAAGAATAAAAAACAAATGCTCGCGTGTCATATAAAAACACAATTCATTTACGAAATTTTCCCCGTCCAACTGGAATATTTATATGGATATTAAAGCCCCCAGAAGTAAATTGAATGTAAAGAGTGCGTGCCTTCCGTGCCCTCGCGGCCCGATACAAGAATGATGGTGCTCTTCTAAAATTACAACGCAATTGGGTCACGCTCAATAATACGTACACACTGACCTAAAAGTAAGTATACACATGTCATCATCATCATCATCATTGTCAACCAGGGTCGATCTACTGCTGGATGAAGGTTTACCCAAGTTGACTCCAAATAGTTCAGTTTTTTGCTCGTTGATGCCATGTCATGCTGCCATGCTTCCTGATTTCATATATCCAGCGTACCTTCGGTCTTCTTCTGGGACTCTTTATGGCTCTTGGGTACCATTGGATTATTTCGGATGTCCATAGGGATCCTGACATTCTGGCTACGTGTCCTGCCCATTGCTACTTCATTCTTTTGCACACCTTTATAACGTCTTCTACCTTTGTTATATTGCGAATCCAGATGTTTCGTTTATGGTCACTTTTAGTATATCCCAACATGCATCCCTCCATGTCCCTTTGTGCGGTCTGGAGCTTTTGTGTGTTCTATACACATTTACAATATTTACTCGTAAATCGTTCGCAGTTTCAGTTTTGTATGACATCAATTATCTATGGTTGAATGATATTTTGAAAGAAGAAAATTTACAGAGCAAGAGAAATATAAGAACAATGATACGATACAAAAAATGATCCCTTGTGTTCGAGTATGATTTTCAGTCAATCTGGAAAAGCCTGCGTGTGTGTTGGTTTATTGTGTGCAAACTATTGCACTCCAACAAACACACATTTTTGACAGATCAAATTCAAAGTTTCAATGGCAAGCATATCAATATTCCAAGACAATCGACAGTTTCCATCTGATGTAACGTGGCGTTAAACAGAATTTCATTTAGCACTTTTTTTGTGTTGCTTTTTTAACGTATCTATTAGAGTTTATAATATGCAGTATGTAAGTTACACGAAATCATAAATTAAGATTTAATACGGTAAACGTTAGACTGCAACCACAGCCTATTTTGTGTATATTTTATTATAACAAACCAAAGACACTTAGATACCGAGTCTGATAAGTTGACTTATAAGACTTCAGGTCTTTCGTTACGACGGTCAACATTTGGATAATGGATATTAGTTATTTATAATTAAGGCATTAACATTGTGAAGATTTAAAGACATTGTAATTTGTTCTATCAAACACTGTTTATTCCACTTTTTGTAACGGCATAACCATACCGGTTTCAAGGCTTTCACCTCATCATCAGGGGAGTACAAACAAGACTGTTGTACTTGAATTAATTATTTTTTTTTACTTTTACGTATAATTAAAAAAGTAGTATATTTTCATAAGTTTTAAAGTACAACATGGAAATAATATCACGATAGTCCTCAAAATAACTTTTACAGCATCGTAAAATATCCATGAAGGAGAAAATGTTGGATAAAGGTTTTATTACAACGAATTTATCTAGAAACACCGAATGTATTGTATTGTATTACACTTTTGTTGTATACAGTACAATCTGGCGGACTTATTACCAAGTAGAAATCTCTTTCAGCCAACCAGAAATATGTTTAAGAGGCCTTCAGTGTAAATCCAGACTGGAATCCTTTTTGAAAAACTATTATACTCGTGATTGGATTTGAACCCACAACCTCCGAGCTGGGAGACGAACGTCTTACCAACTAGGCCACGGAGATTGTCGGAGATAATGTGATATGACTATTTAAAGAGAACGATATTGTATAATAATAGAAGTCTTCCTAAAGCACAAATAAGAATTTGAGAAAATATATGATTTATCACAAAATTATGTTTAAAAACTTTTTTTTTAAAGAAAGTTTGACAAAAATGTTTATAAGTTTTGGTCCACTCTGTGTCACAACTGCTGGTTGAATTGGATTCAATATAAAAAGGCAGACCACTTAATTGGAGCCGTTTTGCTGTTGCAATCAGAAGGCGACTATTCCACTATAAATATAGTTAACAGACACTGATTCTAGTTTCTTAGAATTGTCGTTTTTGATGACTTGAAGATGAACCAAATTTATTGTATTTATCAAAACAGAAACATTGACAATGTTTGCACTCCATAAAATGGTGTATAATAATCAAATATAGTTTTCATTACTGCCAAATTCTCCTTCACGTCTTCGCAAAACATCCGAGTTTCTTTCAGAACACGGGCGTTGTCTTTGATCGAGCGATGAGAGACTCATTTGCATACCATCGTCGTTATTTCTGGGCCTCGTAGTCGAGGATCTCCTCGCCATTCCAGCATCAATACAGTTAGAAAGCAAAGTTGTGCTGTGGAGTTTTTTCACCAAGTGAGCCGTTTCACACCATTAAATTCATCGATCATACTGCTGTACTGGATCCGATGGCACACCTGATGTGAGACGATCGAAGCACAAAGGCATGTTTTTTTTTTAAAGAATAGATATGAGCAAAGTCATAGGTATCCTTATACCCCCAATACTAGGCGGAAAAAATGCCTGTGCCATTCGAGAGAAGTAATACAGCGCGGGGTTCGAACAGGCAACCTTCCGCACGGAAGTTCAGTGCGTTATCATGCGGCCATACACATCTCCTTTGTAGTTCTCGCGGAGCGTTTGTGGAACCAACTTCCAAGAATTGTTTGAATTACACCATCCTTAATCACATTCAAGAGATAGTTGAAAAAACAACACATTATTCAGAATACCATTTCTTCCTAACTTTCTTTAGTTTCTCTTCCTTATCCTTGATTTAATCCGTTACCTATAGTCCTAATATTTCTGTTTAGACATTGTTGTTGTTTATATGTTGTTTATAGTTAAGGCATTAACGTTGTGGAGGTTTAAAGACACGTTGTGGAGGTTTGATAAAACTAAATTACAATGTTTAGACATTGGTTATTTTTTAATTCAATTTAAATAAATATTTTTTTACTAAGTCTGTTTTGGATTAAAACAATTTTACGTATCCAAAACAAAACTGGTTGTCTGGAAAAAATTACTGCATATATAAAAATAAGCCCGCCAGTTCTCTCTGCGTGGTTGCAGTCCTAAGACTGGTTTGCAGCAATTTCAACTCTTCTCCTCCATTCCCCCTGTCCTGTGCGGCTCTTTTTAAATCTGTATATGTTGAGCAGCGCACGTCCACCAACAGGTCCTCCAGGTACTCTCGGCGTGGGCGTCCCCTAGAGTTTGTCCCCTCGGTCATACCCTCCATTATGGCATGCAAGAGGCCCTCTTGTCGTATTATATGACCGATCCATCTTGCACGCCTTTCGGACAGGATCCTGAGCAGGTGCCTTCCTCCTTCGATTCGTTGGAGAACCTCTTCATTTGTGATGCGGTCTCTCCAGGAAATTCCTAATAGTCTTCTATAGGACCACATCTCAAAAGCCTCTAGTCTTCGTCTATCTCTTTCGGATAGGCACCATGTCTCGAAGCCGTACATCAAGATACTCCATACATAGGTCTTGATGAGGAGTATTCTCAGTTTTAGGTCTATATTATTTGATTCTATTGTATTATTTTCGACCTTTTATTAAATGCAAGTCTAGCCTGATGTATACGGCTGTCGACCTCGCTCTTGGACCGACCGTCCCATGTTATTTTGCTCCCGAGGTAGACAAACTCCTTGGTGTTCTTTAGTGGTTTACCCGACATCACTATTCTCATCTGGTGTTGCGCTCGGCCTACAGTCAGCAGCTTTGTTTTGTCTTTATTTATCTTCATACTGTAGTTATTTTGAAGAATGCTTTCCATAGTTGTTAAGGCCTCTTGTAGTTCCTCTTCACTTTCAGCAACCATAGCAATATCGTCAGCGAACCTTATCATATCCACCTTTTGCCCGTGTATCTTTACACCTTCTCTGTGACTCATTCTCTCTCTCAAGTCGTCAATCGCGCTCTGTATATAGGCGTTAAAAAGAACAGCCCGCCAGTTGTACCATGTTTATCTGGCAGAAATGTTAAACTTTAAACTGTAGCTCCCAATAACTGAATTATACTACGGTCCACGTTTATCTGGCGGGCATGTTAAAATTTTAACTGCAGATCCCAATAGCTGAATCGTACTTTGATCGATATTAATCTGGCGAGCTTGTTAAACGTTAAAATGTAGATCCCAATAACTGGATTATACTATGGTTCATGTATATCTGGCGGCCTTATTTAACTTTAAACTACATACCCCAATAACTGAATTACACTTTGGTCTATTGTTGGAAGTGATGAGTTATAAAAAAATAATTACAACCTTGTCATGAATAAAATGTTTTACCTTACCAATATTATTTAAGATTGTCAGCTCTTATTTCAATAGTCCGGAACTAACTCAGCTTGTCATGTTACACGTTCCTTGTAGGCCCATTTTGAAAAATGTTTTGTTTCATAGTGAAGTGGTTGAAACTAAGTATTTGTACAACTCTTGCATAACAAGACCGAACAGATTGGACAATCAACATGGGCATTGTTTAGATTTCCATGTGACTTTGCCTGCCAACAGGAGTAAAGTGAATAAGTTATTCTAGCCGTGCTAAATTATTTGGAATGCATATAGTAGGTTTGCTTTGTGGTATTATTCGTCTTATATTTGTTGTTTTTCTATTATTTAATATTACTTACACGTCATTATTTGGAGCTCATTTGGACGTTTGACCAACATCTTCAAAAGTAATCTCCCAATATCCTTGAAGCGAAGGGTTTACAACCAATCCATTCTTCCAGTACTTACGTATGGCTGCGAGACATGGACGCTCACAGTAAATAACACACAAAAGCTCCAGACCGCACAAAGGGGCATGGAGAGATGCATGTTGGGATATACTAAAAGAAACCGTAAACGAAGCACCTGGATTCGCAATATAACAAAGGTAGAAGACGTTATAAAGGTGTGCAAAAGAATGAAGTGGCAATGGGCCGGACACGTAACCAGAATGTCAGACTCCCGATGGGCATCCGAAATAATCCAATGGTACCCAAGAGGCATAAAGAGGCCCAGAAGAAGACCGAAGGTACACTGGATATATGAAATCAGGAAGCATGGAAACATCACATGGCATCAACGAGCAAAAAACCGAACTACTTGGAGTCAACTTGGGGAGACCTTCATCCAGCAGTGGATCGACCCTGGTTGACAGTGATGATGATGATGATGACACGTCAATATAAAATAACTACGTATACAAAACAATTAGTAAATAAATAAAAATTAATACTTATTAACTATACATTCTTAATATACAGCACTCGGCACTCAAGTTCTCATCACATATATTATATAAAAGGAATAATTATTAACGAGAGTTATTGATTCCATCTTCTGTAGATTTCGGTATATCATCGCTCGAAGTAACAGACAAATCTGTTAACATTTGATATTGTATTGATAAGCGACGTCAAAAGAAAATCGAATGAAATGATGAACGTTCTCGAATTTTCAATATCTACCACAGAAAGACTTTTGTTCATTTAAACCAGGACTGGCCAACCCACGGCCCGCGGCGCTCTTATGTGCGGTCCGCGGTCATACATATATGACTAAATAGTTTCTTTTTTATTAACATACAATTATATTTACGAATCAATAACATAAAATTCTAAGTCATCATAATACAAATACATTTTGTTGTTTGTTCAATACATGTTTTCTCTTCATATCTAGAAGTATCGTTTTTTTTTCTTTCAGATTTACACTGATTGAACAATTTCTGTCTACCTCTGCATCCAAATCAATCACTTACAAAAAAAATAACTACTCATTTCGTTGTAAAGCCAGATATTGAAAAAAAATTGCAATTTGTATTCTTATTTATGTGCGGCCCTTGGAAAATTTTAGGTCGTCAATGCAGCCCGTGGGGCAGTTTGAGTTGGTCAGGCCTGGTTTAAACTATGGTTATCGTAGTTTGTTCAAAGGAATTATTACCTGTTCAGATGTATTCAACCTAAAGGTAAATATCCGAATAATACAATAAATATATTGTACGTACAAGAACGAGTGTTTCATTTCTTTTCTGTCTGTTAAATATTTCATGAGCATGGAACACTGAGAGGGCTTCTTTTTCTTCTGTAACCACCGTTATAAGGGCTGCCAACAAGAAACTAAATTCAAACCGGAAAGAGAATTATTTAAAAATAGGAGGTATGTCATATTTTTTATAATAATGATAAAAAATCAGTTTGTACAGTGCCGTTCCGAGAGTAGAATCTCATCAAGGGTGCTTTCAATCAGGGCTCATTCCTTTTCTTTCGTATGGTACCTACTTTTCAATATATCTGAATTAGTGATTCGGACATATTGAATAACATAGCTGAGAGACAACATTGCCCCCAGAAATCGAACTTTCTTAGTAGTAGAAGGCGGGAAGCTCGTGTTATGACATGCACTTGTTGGTATTTCTACAGCACGTGAAGAGGCAACACCAATGACTAATGTACTAGGTAAGTCCAGAAAGTAAGTGTACTGAATTTTTGTAGGTTACAATTTTTTTTATTTAAACAAAAAAATTACGTGATTACCGTAGTACATATGTAAGCTATTTTTCGACATAGTCGCCATTCCTCTCAATGCAGGTGGTGAAGCGGGGTATCAACTTTTTGATGTCTTCCTCGAAGTAGTTTCCCGCCAACCCCTCCATCCACTTCTCCACCTCCTCCTTTACCTCCTCGTCGGTTGAAAACTTTTTTCCACCCATGTGCAGCTTCAGGGAGGTAAAGAGATAGTAATCTGAAGGTGCTAGGTCAGGGGAATGCGCGGGATGGTTCAGGACATCCCATTTAAACGAGGCGAGCAGTTCCTTCGTGGCGTTGGCCGTGTGTGGTCTGGCATTGTCGTGCAGCAGGCAGACTCCCCTTGTCAGCATGCCTCTCCTCTTGTTCTGAATCGCCCTCCGCAATTTTTTTAGGGTCTCACAGTATCTTGCAGAGTTGATGGTCTCCCCTTGAGGCATATATTCAATTAAAATTATGCCTTGACAGTCCCAAAACAATTTCGTCAGTCACAATTGAAGGTCTTCCGCTCCTTTGATCATCATGCACAGACGTACGACCGTTTTTAAACTCGCGACACCACTTGTACACACTCGTACCATTCATAGCTTTATCACCATATGCAGTTTTCACCTCATTATAAACCTCAACCGGAGGTTTTCCCTTCCAAACGAGATAACGGATGACGCCGCGTATTTCGCACTTGGCGGGAGATTTGATTTACATTTTTCACGAAACGTGTTGTCGCGTCGACACTTCTCAACGTACTGACCTCGAACCGGTCTTGTTGCGGAGGGGAAGGGTCAGGCTACCAGAAAAACTTTTACCAGACTGAAACAATTTTTTTAGCAGAATCAGGAATCAAACCTAAAACTCTACGGTATCGGGACTTATACTATGGAAAGATTAAGAATATTACGAAAATAAAATAAGTAGATTTAAATATTGGTATGTGGTGGCAGCGGTCATTAGATAAGGTGTTCCTCCGCATGTGCATATGTTGAGAAAAAAATATTTGGTAAGAAAATTACAGAAAATTTATCAATAGATAACGAAATACAAAGAAATCTTCGTAGATCTTCTGGTACGTGATAACAAATTAAGGTTAAGGTGGAGTGTAGTATATATGTTTAGTGGTCTAATATAATCATACATTCTACCAAGACCTGCTTGAAGGGTACTTAATCAATTTATTCGATGAAGATGAAATCAACCTCAAAGTTCTCTCCTAAAGACAAGGAATCAAAACATAAAATGGGGCCATCCCATTAAAGGAACAACGTTTGAAATCAATTTGTAAGCAACAATTGAGCCAATATGGGCTTTTAAGAAGCTTACTATATCTACATAAAAGAATATGCCAATATTTATGACAACCATATATCTCATCTATTTTGAATGCAGTCTAGCAGCTGCATTAAAAACAGACTGGGATCTAGAAATTTGGAATCAGACAGATTAGAATATATAATAAATAGAATCACAAATAATTCAGATGCGATACAAGAAATTAATTAACAATTTAAAAAAAACGAACAAAATTTAACTCGACTAAATTTATTTATTTATTTATGTAATGAAACGGTATAATGAACCTTATAATAATAAAAAATAACAATTAAAAAAACAGTAGTGAATTCTCAACACATGAAGAACGGAATAAATGAAATAATTTTGAACAATTAAAAAAAATATATTACAAAGAAACAGGCACATACAATCGTACAAAACTACATGTTACCAACATAATACGATGCCGTCCAAAGACACACATACCGCACTGCACCACACCAGGTGTCACTCTTGTAAATGGGGAATACAAATATAAATTTAAAAAAAAAACAAAATTCGCATACTCATACCCAAGCACAACAAATGTCCAAAATCGTCTCGACAATACTCAATGTCTCAAGACTATATAATGTTCAAACAATCCGAACAAAAAAAGGGAAAAATACAGTCATAAAAGACAAATCATTTAAAAACAAATTGAATTGACAAAATATCAAGGACGGAATCATACAGGTGCAACTTCACAAATCTCCTTCAGCACGGAAATATAGAAAATGGTCACTAATGTCAATAAAACATAATGGACTTTTTATATTTTAATTCTATAATACATTCCCTATCTCTTCTATAGTCGTTGTCTCAGTCGTCACTACGGACGATCACGATATTCATGAACTGCATATATACTGTTTTAGACTACTCTCCAGTTGTCCCTAGAGTCGGCTGAGTGGTCTGCTGACAACGTCGAACGATCCAACGAAACAATCCCGAAATACCGGGACACTTGGCAACCCTACTTGAATATTACCAAGGTGTTGGATTCAGTAGTAAGAAGATAAAATGATAGCATGCATTATGTATCAAGCGAGAATTTCAAAAGGGAGAAATATTGCAGCTGTGCAGAGGGGTCAGTTGATAATATTAATTGGATCATTTCTACTTCTTTGAAGATAATGGGTATACGAAAACTGGAGAGGAAAGTATATTATGTGCTTAAATATTTCTTATAGCTCAAAGTCTAAAGCAAAAGAAAAACATTTACTTTATCTAAAAAAGTCGAACGAGAATGGTTAAGACTTAAAATAATCGAATTCGACCGTATATATATAAATAAAGGGATAAATTGATAAATCAATATAGTATATAAACAACTACACACATATAGTACGAGTATATTAAACTACACCTGAAGCCAAGAGTGTTACTTTTGCATATCGGAAGATCGACAAAGGTTTTTTAATTTGTTGTTTATAGTTAAGGCATTAACGTTGTGGAGGTTTAAAGACATTGTAATTTATTTTTAACAAACACTGTTTATTCCACTTTTTTATGACGGTATAACCCTACCGGTTTCAAGGCTTTCACCTCATCTTCAGGGGAGCGCAAACAAGACTAAATGCTGTTCGGACTGGCACCGATATAGACACTTCAACGGTTGGAGGCGGGAGGGGTGAGGGGAAGGCTAGGTATAATTTCGGCCAAGAGCGGGGAGATTTTGGGGAAATAACTATTCAACAGATGCTCCGATCGGTATACTGACTTAGAAATTTCTAGGGCCTCTAATCTGTCCAATTTATTTCCGTTGCCGCTAATATGTAAGAATTTGGCATCATCGATAGAAAAAGTATGATTCTCACGGTGACAATGATTAGCCATTTCAGAATAAATTAGAGGATTTGTTAAGGCAGATTGGTGTTCACGAAATCTCTCTTCAAAAGATCTTCCTGTCTTTCCTATATAGAAATTATCACAGTCAGCACATAAAAGTTTATACACACCGCTGTTGCTAAGTATTCCATTTTTGCCTTTCCTTCCCCTCACCCCTCCCGCCTCCAACCGTTGAAGTGTCTATATCGGTGCCAGTCCGAACAGCATTTAGTCTTGTTTGCGCTCCCCTGAAGATGAGGTGAAAGCCTTGAAACCGGTAGGGTTATACCGTCATAAAAAAGTGGAATAAACAGTGTTTGTTAAAAATAAATTACAATGTTTTTAATTTGTCATCCTTTAGTAAGTTTTTGCTGTTTTTTTCAGCCATTTGCGTTTTTCTAAACATAAAAAAATATTACAAATAAATCAACCTTTAAAATTAAAATAATTAAAGGAAATCAATGCAATAATTATAATAAAAATTCTCGACAAAAATTAAAATAAAAATTATTCAAATTATAACAATATTTTCCATATTGTCTATAAATAAACTAAAATAATCTATATAAAGCTGAAAAAATATATATGTAGATACGGGGAAGTACCGAATCGAATGGCCGCAGTCACCACCTTGCTATTCTTACACTCAACTTGTATATAGTATATTTATTTTGTAATATTTTTAATCTGTCAATCATAGTGGGCTCGAATTACAAATTAGAACGTTGTAGGGACAACCGTCGTCCCTGAATATTGTCAACACGCACGGTCAACGACCGACGAACCGACCTTCGGACATGCCCAAAGGTCGCATACCAGAACATTAATATTGTTTACCCGCAAATACTATTTACGATACATTCCACAGTAGAAAGAGAACGCATCGCGCTGTCTCACCGTTTTCGTCAACAAAATTATCTACCCACTATATTATTCGCAACGTCTGCCACCACCTCTGCACGCGCAGGAGTGAGATAAAAATATATTGCGGACGCACTCACGCGCCCCGTTCTGAATTGTATATATACCTACTTATCGATAAATAAAGATCACTTATTATTAATCACTTGACCATTCATCGCTGTTTACTATTCATTGATTATTCACTCTCACTTTCCACATTGCTAATCGAGGTTTTTTATTTAAATACCAAACAACAATCATAATCATCAGCACGTCCAACAAGGACATTCGCTAAAACGTCTTTGAGAATAGTCTGCTGTGTAAACGGCACTATAAAAGTTGTCATTTTAGTATTATTATTAATATTAAAATTATCACCATTAATAACTATTAGCTGTCCCTAGTTTACGAAGATCATGATGAAAAATGGGATGATTCGGACGTTATAATGCAAAAAGGATCCAAAGCATATTTTACGTATTCTGAAGGTTGAGAAAACGAGCTACTTTCGAAGGACTTACATGGAATTAAACTATAATAATAATAGTAAAATAACAACATTTATAGCGCTGTTAAGGATGCAGATTCTCCTTTAGCTATAACTCAGGATTCGGATGCACTATTATTGACAGATTAAAAACCCACTATTATTTCCTGCATCTGCCATGTTTAGAAAACATATTTGTTAAGGAAACCGCAGTAAAATTACCAAGAGAAAACAAACTACAAAGAAACCTTTGTAGATTTTCTAATATGATATGTGATAGTAACGCATTCAGGTTTAGGTGGAGTGTAGTATTCATATATTTTCATAAATTTTGATGACTTACTAAAAATGATTGTTTATAAGTGCTTCCTCAAGCAGCACACGTCACCCACATATACAACGTTTTAAAGTCGACAAAGATCAATCCAATGAAGTAAAGATGCCGATTTTTCTACCACAACATGCATCGTTCGTTTCTACACGATTCATGCATGATTTCTTCCGACTCTTTCGGTTTTTCTTCTAGCTACTAATAATGACTTCTTTCATAAGTTCATTCACTTGATCAACCTATACATTTTTCAGAATTCCTCCCATCATGATCCCCTACTTCGTATACAGTGAGAATTTGTTTTTTGTTTCGGTACATTTAGCTGTTGTGTTATACGAGTAAATAAATGTGTATGAAGTCGAATGTTCACTTCTTCTCTAATGATTTGTCACCTTAGAAAAATCGAATTTATTAATGTTAATTTTATTTTGTTCCTCGAGGGTTCCTTCTAAAGGTACCACTAAACCCCCCCAAACTGACCGTCAGGTCGTTATGCATGATAATCTGCATTATCTAAAATCGAATATGTAAAATAGTCATATTATAGGTGTGAATGAATCGAACGTTTACTTTTGTACCAATGACTTGTTAGCTTGGAAAAATAGAATTTATTCATGATAATTTTATTTTGCTCCTCGAGGGTTCTCCCTAAGGGTGCCACTAGACTACCCCAAGCTGACCGACGAGTCATTATGCGAGATAATCCGCATTATTTCCCGAATAACCCCACTCCGCAGAGGAAGGATTCAGGAAAAATGTTCAACCCCTAATGGTATTCGAAACAAAAACCTACATATCTAATTAAAGAAGTTTTTTTATTTATATCTTTATTTGGAATTTGCTATGGATTATACAAACAGGCAAGTATATTGCCAAGGGACATAATAACTTTGACTATAGTTCGGAAATTCTAGGATGAGTCCTGTGACAGCTCACAAATTTGCCCCAATACAACCTTGTAACGATGTTCAGTAATTTTAATTCTTTTATCAACTTTAATATAAGCCTCAATTCTAGTAAACAGCAAGTTATTTAGGTAAATACATTACATAAGGTTGTATTGGGGCAAATTTGTGAGCTGTCACAGGATTCATCCTAGAATTCCCTAACTATACAAAGGTTCAATTTTTAACGTCATAAAAAAAGTGTTAAAGCAGTCGAGAGCATCGGGACATTTCGATGTGTTTTTTTCAAATATTTTTTAACTATTGTTGGAGTGAAAAAACAATGTGAATGTAAGTTCTCGAAGGTTAAATTACAGTGTACTCGTAAGTAAATTACATAAGTTGTTTAGCATTTTCGTTATTTATCATGGAACCTAGCGAGCTTATTGCTATACGGCAGTCTCTTTCATACAGCCTGAAATATGTTACAGAGGTGTTAAGTGAACACCAGACTGAAACCCTTTTTTTTTAATCTAGTTTCCGTCAAGAATCGAGCCCACAGCTTCGAGTTGAAAGACAGGCGTAAAATAAAAAGAAAAGAAATATATCTAAAAAAGTGCAAACCTTGCCTTGAAAAAAGCGATTTTAATCTGGAAAGTGGAAAATAATTAAAACTCAGGAAAATTACATTTTAAAACTACATACCATCAAGCCGTTTCCCTGTCGGGGTAGGAAGATAAGACACAGCACCAGACTTTACTATCTTAACACACACACATCCTTCGTCTAGTGTGGATATATATACCTTGTCATACAACTCAGATTTATCTGGATTTTTACGTCATCTTATTTCAAAATACAATTTACTTGATCCAACAATACTTTCCCTGGGCTTCCTCTCTCACGCCTTCCACTCACATTTGCACTACATATTTGTTTTGTTAGCATTTCTTCATTAAATCGTTCTACATGGCCAAACTATCTCAGAGTGCTCTTTTTCATCTTACTTAACACATCAACCTTAAGTTAACATTCATCCCTTATCACTTCATGCCGTCGTACATTATCCCCCCATGTATTATTCTCAGTTATCGCATTTCTGCAACATTAATTAGTCAGCTTTCAGTATTTTCCATGTTCACGTTCCGGTCCCATACATCAAAGTTTGTACTAAAATATTGTTGTGGACTATCATCTTAGCAGAATAATCCATTACATCTAATCCAATTCAGTCAACAATACATACTAGAATAGGTAAAAATATTTTTTCTCTTAATTATAGTACAGGGATGGGCATATATGAGGTCGACGAGAGCCACATTCGGGATTTTCATACATATAAAGAGCCACACCATAGTCACGCTTTCACGTAGTATTAAATGCACAAATTTTAATTTATTACATATTCTACACAAATCTTAATTGCTATATAAAGCATAAAAAATACAAATATAAAAAAATATAAAAATGAGAAAGAAAACACAAAATAATTAGCAGCTAAATCGGCAGCAAATATGTAAAGAGGCAGGAGATGCGCGCGCACCCTACACATTGATATCACAGCACACACGTATACACAAATACTTGATTCTTTGCTTGCTTCTTTGACAGTTGCGTTCATACATGCGCATTTTGCCACTTACAACATTTAGGAAGGAAAATCACTAAAACACAAGTACTCGTATAATGGGAAAATAAAGTATCTATATTTTTATGAGAGACATTGGGAGCCGCACTTAACCCAACGAAGAGCCGCATGCGGCTCTCGGTGCCGCATTTGTCCACGTATGTTATAGTATGATATATGTGAAAAATGTATTGAAAACCGAATGCACAGTAAATTAAAACTCAGATTAAAAAACTCGGATTGGAACAGGTAAAGTCAGAATGCAAAGCAAGCCAAATATACTACTTGTGTATAATTTGTAATCAATACTCGTATAAAATTAAATATAATTGTTGACTATTCGCAAGTGATTGCTTTCGCAAGCTTGTCTTAAATGTGGATGGAAAATTTGCCGTCGTGGCTAAATGGTTAGTCAATGACTTTTTTATCATACATTTGAAAAAACATTACATTTAAAAAAAATACTTAATCAGTACATAAAAAAATGTTTTACACCCCTGATATATGTGTCGACTTGAATAGATCGAGAGAACTTGTCAGGGAAGCCGGACAATGGTCCTCGAGCCGAGTGGCCGGGTACTCGAGCGCTCCCGGGCCAGAGCTCTCTACCCCTGCCTTCAGCGGGTCACTTGAGTCCCGTCTGCTTGCCGAGTTCCGCGGAAAGCTACTAACCTTCCGAGGAAATGAGGGGTTGAATACGACACGGATGTAGAGACAGTTTGATCGTTTTGCGAAACCAATTTATTCAAAAGTGGTCACTTTCTGCGTGTTTTGTCGCTAAATCCATAGATTGTCTACTAAAATATCACCTCTGATTAAATTATTTTAAATTGTTTTATTAAAAATATCTTTATTTTTAATGCAATATCGAATCGCATTTCATTATTGGATCTTTAATTTCATAGACAAGGAATGAAAATTTATGTTAATGATCAAATTGACATGAAAGTGTAAATTTGTACTTTTTTCAAAAATGCTTGAATACCAATTAAATTAGGAAACAAATATTTATTTCAGATGTATTCTTAAATGCGTATTTTTATAAACTTGTTATTATTGTTTTATAAAAAAAACTTTTGTACAGGATGTGTACTGCATGCTATAAATCACCCAAAGAGGCTCCTAACAATCAACTTGGATTCACCTGAGACAAGACCTTTTCAACCACGCTCAGCAACGTTATTAAACAGGTCGTCGGTTCAAACCCCGCGCTGTGCTACTCCCCTCGAACGACACAGACACTTTTTTCCGCCTAGTATTCGAGGGTATAAGGATACATATGACTTCGGTCATATCCATTCTTTTAAAAACAAAAAAAAACGGTAATGTCTACACTTGAGAGGGCCCACCTTGCCTATGGAGGATGATAATGGATTCATTTTGCCAATATCTTGGTCAACACTCTTCAGTGTCAATTCATTGCAGAAATATTGTACCAATCGAGGAACATGGCCGCGCGGTAATACACTAGACTTTCGAGTGAAAGGTCGTTGGTTCGTACCCCACGCTATGCTACTCCCCTTGAATGACGCTGGTATTCTGCCCAGTATTTGGGGATATAAGGATACCTATGATTTTGGTCACATCTATTCTTTCAAATTGAGAATAAAATAACACGCGAGTGTGCTCCGATCATCTCACTTCGGTGTGCCATCGGATCCAGTACAGTGGTGTGGCTGGTGAGTTTGCTGGTGTGCAATGTCTCACTCACAAAAAAACTCCACGACACAGCTTCACATTCCAATTGAATTGACATTGGAATGGCGAGGGGATCCACGACTACGGGGCCTAGCAACGATCGATCGACGATTGCACTAATTTAACGAGACTTATCTTAATGTTCACATACATTTTTTGCTACTTGACATTGCATAATTAAATGTAGTCATCAAAATGTACAACCCGCTTTGGTAGACGACAAGTATAAAAATCTGTTCTGCACATAACTTAATCAAAAATATTATTTTTTTATTACGCGTATGTTTGTGTTACAACTTATTATAGGACTGACATTATTTATGGTTTCTAAAGGCATAAAGCTAAAAATATACCGCATTAACATTAAGTTTTTTGAAGTAGTTAATCATCATTTACACAAAATTGAAAAAGTCTTCCAGAGTGGGTTTTGTATCTTGACGACTGAATGATCATTTGCGCTGAAGTCATGAAACTTAAAAAAAAACTCGAGATATTTTTATCAGACTTCTATTTTCTCTAACAATGAGACAGAGGAACATTTTCAAGTACATTGGACATGTGACTGGATAATGACGTGTTCAGAACGAGACATGTTTTAATGGGAAATATTCCACATTTTCACCCCCCACATACCTCATCCCCTCCACTCTAACTCAATCCAGCCCTGACATCTGACGGCTGTAGTAGTACCTACTCGTACCTGCTGTTTGCAAATGTATGTTATGTATATATTTTTATTGTTTCGTCCTCTGATGTTATGAAAATTTACGAAACAGATTTGGTATCCCAAAAATAACATTATAAAGGTTTATAGAGCAAATCGACTTGTTTATCTGAGGTGAATTTAGCGGAGCGCGCTCGGTCTGTTTTGCTAGATCGAATGATAAAAGTTTTTTACAGAAGGATATAATCACCTTACGAGTAAATCGTTTTTTAAAGTGCAAAATAACTTGTTTATCTGGCGTGAATTAAGCGGTTATTTTGAATTAAGTCTGTTTTGCTCGGTCAGGTGGCAAAAGTTTTTTATAGAAGGATATAATCACCTTACGAGTAAATCGTTTTTTAAAGTGCAAATCGACTTGTTTATCTGACGAGTATTTAATCGAGCGCACTCGGTCAGTGTCGTTCGGTCGAGTGCAAAAAGTTTTCTTTAGCAGAATATTAGCAGTTAACGAGTAAATCGTTTTAAATGGTCTACATTGACTTGTTCATCTGACAAGTATTTAGCCGAGCACTCGGTTGGTTTTGCTCGGTCGAGTGCTTTTTTTTTCTATAACAGAGCATAAGCAGTCTACGGGTTAATCGTTATTAATATTGCAAATCGACTTACTTTTCTTACAAGTATTTAACCTAGCACTCGACCGAGTGCTAAAAGTTTTCTGTAACAGGGCATAAGCAGCTTACGGGTAAATAGTTTTTAATTGTGAAAATCAAATTACTTTTTTGTCGAGTATTTAGTCGAGCACTCGGTCGATTTTGCTCGGTCGAGTGCCAAAACTGTTATATATTAGGGTACTATGATTCGGCGGCAAACACTGCAGTGGTTATTCTGAGAACGTTTTGTTTATAATATGTCCGTAAGTCTTTTTGTTAATTATATTGATAAAACATAAATTTATCGTTCGTTAAATCTATCTATCATGAAAGCTATTATAATTTTTTTGGCAAGTTCAATTTTTAATTGCATTACACATTTTTTCTCCAATACGTTTGATATGCAAATAAGTATCTTGTTTGATATAGTTAAGTTGTATATGAGCATTTGAGCACCATATATTACTTGTAATGTTACTACCATATATTACTTGTAATGTTACCACCATACATTACTTGTAATGTTACCACCATATATACTTGTAATGTTACCACCATATATTACTTAAAATATTACCGCCATACATTACTTATAATGTTACCACCATATATTACTTGTAATGTTATCACCATATATTACTTGTAACTTCTTTGAGTAAAAACTACAGTGTAAAAACCATTACTCATAACGCTAGGTTGTATATACAAAATTCTATTTGGTTGTATGAAAAAATAATGCTGTCAAATTTCGACGAGAGTTGCTACGTCACAAGCAAAAGCTCACACAAAAAGTGTCATGAAGGGTATTTAAAAATTTATTATTTTTATTGATTTTACAGGCTTATAAGTTATTAGTGGTAGAAAAAGAAACAAAAAATAGTCAGGTTTCAAATTTCTGGTTGAACTTTAATTTTAAAAAACGTCAAATTATTCTACTACACACTCGGTCGTAGCTTTGGGTGTAACTTTCAAACATAACTTTCTAAAGCCGAATGAATGTGTTACTTTCACATATCAGAAGAACTACAGTACAAAGGTTTTTTTTTATAGTTCATCTTCCTTTGGTAAGTTTTCTGCGGTTTTCTGACCAAATATGTTTCTCTGAGCACATGCAGATGCGAAGAAGTACCCAATTTGATGGATTACCTTCCTATCCTTTCACTTAATTTTTGTTTGTGTAATATTTTTAATAAGCATATAACAGTGGGTTTGAATTCAGAGTGAGAGCTTTTTAAAGAAGATTCTGCATTATTAATGGTTCTTTATAAAATGTCCTTTTTATCACTATAAGAAGTATTTGAAATGCTTCAAAATTTCGATTTCTCTTCGATAGATTTTATTTTAACGTTTGGAATCTCTATACCTTGAAAATATGGGAAACAATGATTTTTTATTGTAATTTTTTTTGTAAATTGGCTTATTTTTTGGTATCTGAACAAAAAAATATTCAAATTATAAATCATTAATAGTTTTACTGGCAGACAAGTATGTTACGTAACGCATTATTATCATCATCCTTACATTTTCCCATTTATTTAAGTTCCTTAATGCCATCGGGAGCTCTTCAGGGTCACCACCGGAGTTAGGTTAAGTAAGAATTGCTAAAATTACATATCTATTCTTTGGATTTAGTTATTGTCCAGCGCTACATACAAAATAACTGATCTTATGACACTTTTATATATAACTCTAAATATATAACGATAACGACGACCTCCAGTGGCCTGGTGGTAAGACACTTATCTGCCAATCCGGAGGTTGCGGGTTCGATCCCCGTTGGAACCCAGATTTTTTTAAATAGGATTCCAGTCTGGTTAACACTTAGGGCCTATAAAAACATCTTTCTGGTTGGTTGGAAGAGATTGCCACATGGCAATAAACTCGCCAGGTTAAAAAAAAACTCTTCAGTTTCACAAGGTCTTTCATATGTTACAACAATTATCTGTTATCATTTACCATACTTGTTTTATCCTACTGTTCACACCATACACATTTCCATCCTCACTGTCTATGTACTCGTACGACCCCAAATATTTTATGGTTTTTGCTATGGGTCGTCGTTGCTGGACCTCGTAATCAAAGACTCTCTTCGCCATTTCAACGTCAATTCAGTTGGAAAGCGAAACTGTGCCACAGAGTTTTGTTTATTTTCTCTTATTTGAAATAAGTGAGCCGTTGCATACCAGCAATCTCACCGCTGTACTGGATCCTATGGCACACCGGCATTTTTTTTCCTTTTTTTGATCGAATATATATGACCGAAGTCAAAGGTATCCTTATACCCCCGGATACAAGGCAAAAATATGCCCGTGTTATTCGAGGGGAGTAACACAGCGCGAGATTCGAACCGGGAACATTCCGTTCGGAATTCTAGTGCGTTACCGCATGTCCATGCACCTCAAACGTAATGTCTACGGGTAACTAGTGATCTTATAACATCATGGCAAAACCATCACAGGTATTTGAACATAAGCATTTCACATTTTGCTGAAACTTATTTTCAGCCAATTAGCTTCAAGTAGGATTCTCCATACTCCCAATTATCCCTGCAATATTTGACGAGTGCAGGATATGCGACGTAAAATAACACAAGCAAAATTTTCATTAAAAATTATCGTGACAATATTTTTTTATAATCCTTTAAGCGCTCAAAGCAAAAATGTATCCTATTAAAAAGAATTTCGCGTTGAAAAATAACTTTTTTAAATACTACAACTTTCCCACTGTTGTGTTGACGGATATTTATGACGAGATTAAACCAATTAAAATATCGCTGTTTCGCTGTTCTGTGTCAAATATGAAACAAAAAAAATACCTTTATATTTTTTTTTCATTTTTAAACCGTTTTCATCACAAAAGTCGAGGTATTGTTTTTCGGTATTTAATTTCTAAATCGAAAATTAGTGAATGTATATAACATTTAACAATTTATTTGAACGGTTCAGTCATAAAATAAATATACTCGTATGTTAAAAGTACTTTAAGCATTTTAATTAAACGGTTAATTTATAACTAGCTTTCAACAAAACTTTTTAATTTAATGTTTTGTATACTATTGGAAACCCAATATGTAAATCTAAATTAACGTAATTTTTTTCTTGGTAATTTTACCACGTAGACTACATATTTTTTTATGGGAATGCATTACGAGTATCAGTTGTGGGTGTTAGTATTTTTCCAAAAGTAGCATCAATTTCCAAGCTTTCTTGTTAGAAAACTAATTTTCTATAGATAAATAAGTTATGCAGTTCATTCAGGCTTCTTAAACTTTAGAGTTACGATATTTACGTCGATGTCTTCCAGCAAAGGAAAGAGAATGTATATTCATTAGTTGTATCGCGTCAAGATTGCTGTGATCTGGACTTCCGAATTGATCCAATAGGGCAAGGTACAATGACAGGGATTTTGCCATTGCTGGTGTTTTGGTGTGGAATGATCTGCGTGTTAAAAATATGGGTGGCGTATACAGCTGTAGGAAACACTTAAAGACAATATTTTTTAAGAGGTCTTGTAAGAATTTAAGACACTCGTTCACCGCAAATTTAACGTATTCATATTAAATATCAAAGTTTCTTTGTAGTTGGTCAACCTTGGTAAGTTTTCTTAGCAAATCTATTTTTCTAAATGCAGATGCGGGAAACTACCTTATTTAATGGCTGTAATCACCACTTTTATACCCTTAAAGTAAATTAAATATATATTTATGTTTAATCTGTCAATAAAATTATATTCGAATCACGAGTTACAGCATCCTTGAAGAGAATCTACTCTCCAAATAGCCCCGTATGAATAGCGCTTTTATAATAATTATTAAAAATATCTCTAATACTTTTAAATCGATTATCAAGTATATAGCATTCGTAAAGAAATAAAGAAAAAAAAACTTGTGAAACATCTTTTAAGAAGCAAAAAAAAAGTATATCGTACAAAGTTTTCGTTTATATCTCGAAAAAGGATTTCGTCTTATTGGTCAGGGCAAGCTTAATATTTTATACGCGGCGGTTCCTCGCTGAGCTACAAAGTATCAACATGAAAATATTTCCCGGCGAGTTTCAAAAGCAATATGGCGTCACAGAGAGTTGACGAAAGTTTGTATTGAAAAATCTTTATCACTTAAATTCTCCGAATTCCCCCTCGAGAAACTCCTCTCTATGGGAAAGAGAGTTCCAACTCCGGAACTCTGGCGGCCGTCTCGACAACTAAGTACACATTTTCATTCGCCCAAAAGATGCACATCGTGTTATATGTTTTTACTATTTTTTGCTACGAAGTTTGAGATTTTATTATTCTCATTTGTGCTTCAAGTTTATATAAACATACTTATTTACAATATTTAGGAGGAACGATTTCCCAGAAAAATTTCGATATAATCGTATCCAGATTTGTACGCCAATGATTTTACGAACATAAGTATTCTAAATAGACTCACGTCTCAGGTTTAATCCCCAGTAGATTTACCTTCCGAACAGGTTTCATTTTCACACTAGATTACAGCTGAAGTTGTTATATTTAGCTTATAAGCTATGTTTTATAAATCCAACGAATATAAACCTCTCCAATGAAAAGATCAAACACGTTTAATATGCCCAATCATCGACGACCTACGTAGCAAACATGATTGTGACTGTCTTCTACTCTGAGATTTTGGGTTCAATTCCAGACAGTATCTAAAAAGTTTTAGTCTGAAATTTTCACATAAGGTATTTTGATATGCATCTAATTAAAAAAAATTGACACGAGGTAAAAAGTCTGCCACGTTGTACTGTTTACAAGAAATTTATTATATAGTAATACTGTCCGATCCAATATTATGACACCCGTGGTCTAGTTGATGAGAAACTTGTCATTCGACTGGAAGGTTGCGTATTTGATTCTCGTTGGTACTTTAATTAATTTTTTATTTAAAGAGTACTAGTTTACTTTTTACTTCAGAACTCTTCAACATATTTCGTGGTTGGTTGGGAGAAATTTATTTTTGGCATTAGACCTGCTAGTTTATACAGTATATAACAAAAATGTAATATAATTCAGCTAAGGTGCATAGTTACGCGGTAACGCACTGGACTTCCGTGCGGAATGTCGCCAGTTCGAATCCCGCACTATGCTACTCCCCTCGAATGACACAGGCATTTCTCCGTCTAGTATTCGATGGTATAAATATACCTATGATTTCGGTCATATTTATTATTTCAAAAAAATATGAAGAAAAAAAACATGCCAATGTGCCTTCAGATCCAGTACAGCGGTGTGACCGATGAGTGCTTGTATGCAACGGTTCACTAACTTAAAAGAGAAAAATACAAAGAAACAAAAATTCACGGTATAGCTTTGCTTTCCGACTAAATTGATGTTGGAATGGCGAAGAATATTGAACTACGAGGTCCAGCAATGATATATTGATGTTGGAATGGCGAAGAATATTGAACTACGAGGTCCAGCAACGATATATTGATGCTGGAATGGCAAAGAATATTGAACTTCGAGGTCCAGCAACGATATATTGATGTTGGAATGGCGAAGAATATTGAACTACGAGGTCCAGCAACGATATATTGATGTTGGAATGGTGAAGAATATTGAACTACGAAGTCCAGCAACGATAACGATGAATATAATACAATATTAAGCTCTCGTAAATCTTTGCTACAGAAATCTTAGATTAAATGTCAAAACTGTGTGCCAACAGCAGGATATCTACATTAACAATATTCAACAAGAACCAACCCACGCACAGACGTCATCTATCCAGGATGTGGATTGACAATCTTTATGACCATTCATCACGTTTATTACTGATTACAAAAATACATACTAATAACTAGAAAATAAATATGCGCGTTTCCATCTCGTGTGAGAATCAAGTATAAATACCTACAGTGCAGTTAATTAAAATCCGATACAGTACCAGTCTAACTAAGGATTATCCTTCACATAACTCTCACATATACTATTCCATTCGTCTGTGCTCATCGCGAGCTAACCGTTTGTATTAATCCAGTATATGCACTCATTAGATCCCTTATTTTGAGGACACTATTACTTCTATTTTATCGCGTGCTGAATGCTGAGAGTCATAATCCATTGCTATGTCTGAAATTTGGTGCACCTTTTATATGTACCCTTCCCGTTCCTAGCCCATGTTGAATGCAACGTTTAAAGAGGATTCCGTTAGCTCCTTTAATTCGTCCATCCATCTTCCTCGTTTTCCCTCAACTATCCTCGTGATCACCAGTTTCTAAAGACTTTCGTTCCTGCTTGCTTGCAATATTCAATGTATCTAAGGATGATTTTGCTGCATGTTGTCTAAAGTCGTTTAGTAATTCTTAGATAATAGAAATATTGATGCGTCTTCCGATTCATGAGATACGCATCATCCGTCTCCAGCGTCACATCTTGAAGGCATGTATAATGTTTCTTTCTTTCTTTCTCGTGGTCTATACTTCCAATTCATACAGTGCTATACTCAAAGCAGATTTTGATTCTTCTACAAATAAGCCACTTGTGTGACTCTTTGTATGGATTAGAAAAAAGACGATATTTTCAAGAGGTCCAATCAAACACTTTTTATAGTTCTATATCTTATTTTAAAGAACTAGTTACTGTTGTTTCGGCATACAATAAATGGCATTATCAAATTGCAGGTATGGTCATTGTATGGTGAAACAGTTGCCCTTAATGAAAATATATATGTACAATGAAACTATAAAGTATTTAATTTGACATTCCTAAAAAAATTAATTCTACAAATTGAACGCCAACAGCATGGATAGACACTTTTATTTATTGTTATTTTTCATCTACTCGTACAAATATGCACTTATTTCATTCAAATAATAATCGTAGAATACTTTATATTAAATTACTATATTCTAAACGTACGTTATTCTACCTCGACCTCTTAATTGCGCAAATATTTTCTATTTAAAATAACACAAGTCTTCACTTTATAATTTGTTTATTCAAACACTGTTTATTCCACTTTATATAACGGTACAAAACCTACTGGTTTCAAGGTTTCACCTCATCATCAGAAGTGTTTACTGTAAGCGTTCTTTCAAAACCACAAGTAATAACTCGAATGAAACATATTTTTTAAAGAACATTTGATGACGGTGAAACCTGTTAAAAATAAGAACTTCAACTCAATTACGTTGTATTTTTTTTCATTGTTTTTAAATCAAACAACATGAACGGTGCTCTTAATTGAAAAACATTATACCTTCATTTCAAAAGCTTCATTTGAAAAACATTACATAAAATATGGATCAGTGATCCTTAAACTTGTCAGACATTGACTAAATTAAAGTGTGAACTGTTTCCATCCAAATTGCGATGAGTATAACAATAATATATATAATAAATAAGCGATTTGTAGAGCGCTATAAATATTAAAATAGCAGTTTAAGAGCGCTGTAAATTTATAAAACTTATAAATTCATATGAAATCAAGTCTGAGAGAAAGATTAAAAGTGGTATGTAAAAAATATTGGCAAGTCTATCTATCATCTACCAGATCACTGATAAAGGAAATATTGGCAAGTCTATCATCTACCAAATCACTGATAAAGGAAATATTGGCAAGTCTATCATCTACCAGATCACTGACAAAGGCAAGTCTAGCATTTATCAGATAAATGACAAAGGAAATATTGGCAAGTCTATCATCTACCAAATCACTGATAAAGGAAATATTGGCAAGTCCACCGTCTACCAGATCAATGACAAAGACAAGTCTATCATCTAATAGATCACTGATAAAGAAAATATTGGCAAGTCTATCATCTACCAGATCACTGATAAAGGAAATACTTCCTCAGGTATTTATACGAGTATCTTGATAATAACGACCTCATGGTTAAGGGTGATAAGTCCGATGGGACTAGTTTAAAGGACCCCGAGTATATTTTAAGCATCCTTCTCCAGAAAAGTGCGTAATTTTTTATAATTTTATGAAATAATTTATTTTATTTCTTACAGTGTTTTTTTTATCATTTGTCGTCGGCGTTGCTGGGTCTCACAGTTGAGGATACTTTCGCCATTCAAATGTTAATATTCAGTTGAACAGCAAATATGTGCCATGGAGTTTTTTTTACTTAGTGAGCCCTTGCACACAAGCAAACTTACCGACCACACCACTGTTCTGGATTCGATGGCACATCAAAGTGAGACGATCGGAGTACACCAGCATGTTCTTTTTTTTCTTTTTGAAAGAATATATATGGTCGAAGCACACATTGCGAGGTTCAAACTGGTGACCTTCCTCACAGAAGACCAATGCGTTATCAGAGTAGCCATGCACCTCGTACAATATTTAAAACATGGCGACTTTTGCATGCTGATGGTAGTCGACTTCTTTTCCATTCAGGATTTTTAGATTCGATTCTGTATCAAAACAAAAAAAAACGTGTCTTCTGATATTTGCTCAAACAGATCTTGGAAAATCATTTCAGTTTCCGCTTTGTATTTAAGAAAAATGTCGCTTTTTATTTGATACATACCACTAAAGTTTTATACGATATTATGAAGTTCTTTTTTACAGTTTTATTTAATTTTAGATTTTATATTGACATATTAATATTGAATTATTCACAAAAGAAGATTGGAAGAAATTAACAATTAGCAAAAACAAGCATTACTATTTTACTTTTACTACGTTTTTCACTTAATTTTTGGGAATGTACTATACATATATCTTGAGAAAGTATATTTCTAAAAATAAACATTGTTCTTCCTGGAGTTTCTGAGTTTAATTCGCAGTGGCAAAATGTAACATTTTTTAATGACGAGCTCTTTTTTAATTACCTTCCGGTTGGTTAAGACATTAATTAAGCTCCGCAGTATTGTATCGTACATAATGAAGGTTTAATAATGTGTTATACTTCCGTTATATATTCTACAACCTGGTGGACTTTTTGTAAGAAGAAATTCCTTCGGATCATCAAAAAAGGTGTTAAAATACCTGTATGTCAAAATTTATTCGGGATTCTTTTTTTAATTTTATTTTTTTGTTAAAAGATGTAGGTTAACCATCTAGGCTATGAAGGTTCAACTTTTTTTAATGCTAATAAAGTTAAGTTCGAGTTAACTAAGTAATTTTGAAATCTCTTTTATACATATTTCCCCATCATGACCCAGAACATCAGTGGACTAAACGACCCAAAAAAAACTTCCAAATGAACTTTATTTTACTTCCTTTGGCAACCGCTTGGGGAGATTCTCGATAAATTTTTATTTCATTGTTTATTGCAACAATCGGTGGAACTTTTCAATTGTTTTCCATTTTGCCAAGAGAGAGAAAAAAATCGCCGAATTTCTCCCTTTTTTTCTCTTTCTCTCTTCACTTTCATTCTTTGTCTCGAAACCCCACAGGGTTAAGGTTTTAATTTGATAATTAAATTACTCATTTAACTTTTTTTTTTCAAAGAGAATAAGAAATTTTGAAAGCATTCCTGCTCTTTGATAAAGAAATGTTGTATAATTTGCTAAGCCAATATCATAGTGAAAACAAGATTTTTTTAATCAATTTACGAGTATATCACAAAAAAACTAGAATCTTATTGAAAAAACTATGTTTTGCATCTGGATGTCTCGCTCAGTAAGAGTTTCCTTTTGTTCGAAATGATGACAAAATAATCACAAGAACGTCCAGCATTCAGGTATCTTAATGGGATGTTTAACTGTATCTTTCGAAGGTATTCAATTGTATCGCATTTGCATATGTCCAGAAAAGCATATTTGATAAGAAAACTTGCCAAAGGAAGATGAACTACAAAGAAACCTTTGTAGATATTCTGATATGCAATAGTAACGCATTCGGCTTTAGGTGGAGTGTAGTGTACTCGTATGTGTGTAGCGTTTATATAAAATTATAAATGTAGATAAGCTCTCTCAAAAACGGTTGTTTTCAAGTGCTTCCTTAAACTTTACACGCCACCCAGAAAGACCATTCAACGAAACAACACCAGCAATAATAAAAGTCCTGTCATAATAGGACACTGGAGTATCTTTATGAGAAGACTGTGCATGTTTCTAAAGTAGAAGAATAAAGCTTTTTTGGTGTTAATGACTCTAACTACACATTTAATTATCATCGTATTGTAAATATTCATGTAGTAGTAAACTTTGTAGTTTAGTTGAAAACTAATTTAACTCCATAGTATCTCACTAGATAACAGTAGTCCTGGGTCGAGTTAATTTAGTATACTCAAAATATCAACCACGGACGTGCCAACAGAGTGCGCCGATGTCGCCACTGTGAATAGAGCTATCAAGATCCTATGAAGTGGACATCACTTGACACTGGTGTATACTCCTTCATATATGGAGTTCACGGCCATTATTCAAGAAAAAGAAGACTCTAAAAATGCTAAAATTATCAACGAAGAAAACCATATGGTATAGGTTTTGCAATAAATTGATACTGAAAACGAACATGTAAAGGATTCGGAGGCATTAAAGACAGTGGTGCTCATACACGAAGCCCGTGCATATCGGTAAGTTGGAAGAATAGAACTTTTTTGATGTTAACGATTCACAAAAACTCTGTATTTATCAATTTAGAAAATCATCCAGTATACAACATCCTTAATAATCAATTACAATTTATGTAATGACGTCATTGTTTTATTTTTCTTTCTTTCGAATTCAGTGGTTCATGGTCGTTAAAATATCTTCTTCTTCTCCCTGGCTCCATCCCAACTCACTGTCTGCGAAGACTGTCGGGGTCAGCTCTCCTCGTCCTCAGGTTGTATGCTCTTCTGTCCCGGACTACGTCCCTCAGGCCGTGCCTCTGCATCAGGTTATCTTTTTGCACCACCCATGAATTCTTTGGTCTTCCTCTGGTTGTTATTCGCTAAATGGTCGTTAAAATATGATGAGATATATTTTTTTTAAATTGCTCACTTCGAATTAGTCGAGTCAAATAACATAATTCCCCTATACCGTCACGCTGTTTCTCTACCCGGTAGGTAGAAAGGACAAATCACCGAACTTTTCCATTCGGGCACGCATCTTTCAACACCTTCACATCCATAAATATTTTCAAACCGCTCCTTCGATATCTCTGACTTTCAAGTATTACAAATATCCATGGTATTGTTTGGGCATACTGGTTTTTTTTACCATTAGGTGGTATTTTGGAAATGTGCATTGTATTTTTTTTTCTTTTAAGACATAATAAATTATAGTTGTGGACAAAGCATCTATTTGATAATGATTTGTCCAGAAATGTTTTAATGATTTTATTATTTAAAACTTTTAATTTTATATTTTGTATCATGATTACTGTATTTTTGAAATTCAAGTAAGATCATAATCAGAAAAACTAAGAGTTTTCTTTATTTTGGAAAATTTAATTTTTTATTTTAACTAAAGTCTTTCTTACATGCCTCAACCATCTCAGAGTACTCTTCTTCATCCTACTTAATAGACCAGTTTCGTCACATGCCTCCCTCACCCCTCAGCCCCCAACCGTTGAAGCGTGTATATCGGTACCAGTTCGAACAGCATTTAGTCTTGTTTGCGCTCCCCTGAAGATGAGGTGAAAGCCTTGAAACCGGTAGGGTTATACTGTCACAAAAAAGTGGAATATACAAAGTTTATTTTCATTGTCAATCTCCTTATTTTGTACTCTGTCATACATCATCTCTCCAAGTATTCTTCTCAGTACAAGTGTTTCTACATAATTTATTCATATTTTTCCCTCAACATCTATATTTACATTACTCCAAGAAAATGTTATGATACCTAACAACTATTGTATATGTTATGATTTTTTTTTTGTATTTTAAGCTACGATCTTTTTGAATGACAATGTTTCACTTTTGTAGCTATTTACATTTTAAGAAACCCAGCTATACGAAATTTTCTATTTTTTCAAAGTAGTACAGAACATAATTAATTACAAGCTTTTAATCAATTTATTTTATAGCCGTAGCCTTTAGAAAAATAATTAATTAAATAATAATTGTACAAAAAATAAAAACAAAAAGAAATACATTAAAAAAACAGTAATCAAGTAAATTTTAAAAAAATATCACACAACAAAAATGAAAATCAATAAAAATATCACAACTATATGGTACAAATACGTCCAAAATTTTTAAAAATGATTGCGCTTTTTAATTAAAAGCTACTATATATTAATTAAAAATAAATATAGTAAATAAAAATTAAGGTTACACATAAGTATCGAACGGAAATGTATCATATATGAAATGATGTATACTCATCATATATGAAATGATGTATAATGTTGCATAATCGAAAGTTATGGTGATTGAAAAATGTGAAAGGAAAAGAAATTGTGAGAAAAATATTTGGGTAAACAATTTTCATATTTTATTTACATATGACTGGAAATATACACAATTTGCGAAAAAATAACAGGTAATTTAATTTGGACATACAATTTTAATGGATCTGGGTTTGTGGCTTTTCATTTGTCGTGTCCCCAGTAAACTAAGTTTTTGCCTGTATCTCACTGAGGACATATAGCATGAAAAAATAAATCGATATTTCTTTCCGATTTTTGATTATATAAACCCTCCTTGCATATTTTCATCAACCTGACAAACAGTGACACTCAATTACATATGTACATATATTATGATAAATCACGCGACTACCCCTCACACTTCATCACTCCAGACATACCAAAACGTTCATCCCACAGTATACCGAACATAATAATAAAAAATAAAAAAAACACCACACTCCGGAGCTCACACAAACCTTTGCTACACGTCATTTCTCTTGCAAGCCTAAGACTTTAAACTCCTGTCGCAATAACAACTACGCTCCGACCGACTGCCTAAATTGTTTTCCCTATTATGCCTTTATTGAATTCGGTACAACATTGCATGTCATGGGAGTCAAAATAGGCATATTGCCTTTGAGCAAAATATGTTTGAACTCTAGGGGTAGTGAACATTTGATTAGCTGCCATACGTGTCATGTGTCTCTGCTGAGTCTGCATTTTTCCCTCTTCTCGATGATAATTTACAATGAAAGATTAGAACGATTTCTTCGACCAATAATGCTAATTTTAGGGTTCCTTAAATTGCCAGATATTCTACTCTCACGCTATTAAAAAGTGCTTTAATGTCAGCTACCATCACGACTACGAGTGGATGTCATTTACTATTGAAAATTGTTCTACCTTGAACTGCAATTATGAACGTGGAAACTGTACCGTACCGTATGCGATGCCATAAAACACCCAAAATGGCATGAACTCCAAAAAATCAATTGCCTCTAAATTCAGGAACACTGGTATTGTCTTCGTTTGAACATAATATAGGTAAATAGTTCAGGTAATTTGATATTTTTTTTTAAAATGCCTTTTTCTGACAGCGAGAAAGTAGTCGTGTAATGGTGTTTGGCGAAGAAAATGGATTGGTAATCGATATCTTTAGAAGCAGAGTGGAAAAATCTAGTAAGAAAGAGAGAGATCGGAAAAGAAGTACGATGGGAAACTCCAACGTCTGCGATATACAAATATTAAAATTTCATTTCATTATTGTTACAAATATTAATATAATATAATATTTCAAGTACGTGGAGAAAAAACGCAGTTATTGATACCTTGAATAGAATAGATACCTAAAAGTAAAATTATATTTTAAAAGATTTTTTTTGAAAAAAAATGTATTATGTTATTATTCATTCTAGAAAAATCTTGAATAAAATTCAAAACTTCTGTGTTTTATTAATCTTAAAAAATGTCAACAATTTATTTCTAGTCTTAAAATATTACGAATTGACTTAGAATTTGTAATAAATATTTGACAACTGTTAATTTTAAAAAGTTTAAACTCAAAATTAGGGCATTACTATTTCAGTACAATTTAAGTCGAGATTGTTTAAGACGAAAAATTAACTCAAGCAGAGATTTTTTTTAAGCATTTAGAATTATTCATCGCTTCTTCTTCTTAACGTCATCAGACTATGAAACCAGTTATCGACTGTTGTAAGACTCTCCCCCTCGTTGACAATCAAATTTGAACAAAAATACTAATTTGTTTCTCCATAACTACCATTTCTTGTCCCTTCCCATATTCTTTCTCCTTTCCCAGAATATTTCCCTGACATTCAAAAATATTTCGCTTACTTTTTTTAAAGTTATAGTTAAATTATTTAAGTGCTTTTTTTCCTTTTAGGATATAACGTTGTTACCTTTTAAGTGATTGGCACACATCTGCGTAACTCTCGTCAGATTGGTTGGAAGATATGGTCAAAAATTACATACTTTATAACTTAGTGAATTTCAAAAATTTTATTTGACAAAAATTATAACTTAGTGAATTTAAAAAAAATTATTTGACAATAAGTGATTTTTATTATAATTTAACAAATCATGTTACAATGCAGGCCAATGTAATAAATTTACTATCGAAGCATTTATATTCTTAAAATGAAAGAAAAAAATTGCCTTCGTATTACGAACCAAGTTAGTGTACCAACTCGGATAAAACTCAATCGTATTTTTCATATCACTATTTTAGTGATTTAATTCAAAGGTATGACGTAAATTGAATCGCTACCATTTATGATACGCGCTCAATCTCAAACTCGTATCGCGAAATATTAATAATATATAAATCTCGAATATTTAATTTTCAGCACCCCTTGAAATACACTAAATTTTCTATCACCTAATTAACCTACATTTCTCCATTGAATAATTTACAACTTTTGTCTCTAAATAATTCAAACATATTGGCTCGATTTAATCGATGATAATGAAATCATCATCATAATCATCACCATCATCTACATTGGGTTGTGCAGAGACCACTGATCTCCACTTCACTCAATATTTCAATATGATTACAATTAGATGCAACTAAAGTGGCTTCATTTCTGCAGGTCTTCTTCCGAATAGCTAACATTAGTGAATTTTACCACACACGCATAATTGTGGGTCCTAAGTGCCAATCCTCGATCTGAAGAGATTCTCTTTTGATCTATCCACATGGGTACGCAAGTGATTGAGAGATCTTCATACGGCCCATGCTAGGCGGTGTCCCACCTGCAGGCATTCCGATGGTCGAATTCGAAAGCTTTTAGTGCTAGCTCTCCAGGAATCGACTATCCTATCATAAAGAGTGTTATTGAAAAAAAAAACTATTATAAAGGCTTTTTACTCTTTAAGAATTTGGTTTAGTCCCGTTTTTAGGCCTTTCCAAACTTCTCATATCTTCTATACTGCTTGCATAGTGTTTGTACATCGTTCATTCTTACTAAATCGACAAAGCATTTCAATGCTCTTTTCTTCACTTTAATCACTGCAACTTCTTTCAATCCGTATTCTTTCCTAATTTCCTTTATCATTATGCTGTTATACATTGCTTTACCATACACATAACGCAACGGTCTCACTTCTACCACACTTATATAATTTTCATCGCTTTATTGTCATGTCCCAGTATCACTGGCATACCATAATGCTAAGACCTAGATTTCATTCTGAGTAGCAGAATTTTCTTTTCGTGAAATTTTCCGATCAATGTACACATTATTTAACCTACCATAGTGGATAGTAAATTACTCTTCTTTCAATATCGCACTTCGCGACCATCGGATGTAATCAATATTTATAATTGATATTCTATATACATATAACACACAAGAACTCCTTACGTTTACTAATAATAATTAAAAATAATAAAATAGCCCCATTTATAAAGCAATCGTTCTTCGAGGGCATTCTAATTCGGAATTCAAACTAAATATTCGACTCGATTTGATATTAAAAAACATATTTGGTAAGAAACCCGTAGAAAACTTACCAAAGGAAGACGAACTATAGAGAAGTCTTGCTAAATCTTTTGATATGTGATAGAACCACAGGTCTAGTGTTTTGTATATAATAATATATTATCATGTTTTTCGATGAGACTCCCAAATAGGATTGTTTTCAAGTGCTTCTTAAAGCTGCACACGCCATCCATATATCTTACACAAAAAGGCAGACTAGTCCACGCCACAGGAGCAGCAAAGGCATAAGCCTTGTCACGATAATCCAACTTATTGGATCGATTCGGAACAAACACTTTATTCGATGAAAACGAAATCGACGTCTCATCTCTGAAGGAATATTTTTACAGTATTGTTTCAACAAAGACATAATTGAAAATATATCACGAACCCTAATTCAAAGAGCACTATTTTAAAGGCCTAACCTCAAAGGAATACCTGTCGTAAAATCTCAGCACTTTATTATCGAATAAAGTTACTTATATAAAACTTCACTATTATTATCTTTCATGGGGGAAAAAATATTTCTATTGAAACGACGCCGGTTCAGAAATTCCATTTTGATTCTCTACCTTAAATATTATTCGGTCCAATTTTTGGTTTAGTTTACAAAATTGGTAGCAAATATCAATGTTTATTGGCTGCTTTGTATTTTTACAGTTTTTTTCTTGACCCTTTCTTTCCCAAATGCATTTTATTTTTGTTTATCGAATCTGTAAAAATGTAAATCCAGGTTTTTTCAGGTAATTTACTTATGCAACAAAATTTAAATGCATGAGAAAATTATATAAAAACATTGGTATACAGAAAATTAAAAAAAATATTAGAAAATACTATGAAAATTGTACATTTTGGTTGAATGAAGAAAAAAACATTGTATAGCATTATAGTAGTCGTTATACACAGTACAAACTGATAAATTTATTGCCACGTGCCAGTCAGTCTCTTTCAAACAAGATATTATATGTTATAAGCCTGAAGTGAGCACCAGATCGATGCCTATGTTAAAAAAGAAACCGGGCTACAGAGGTCACCTTTATAGAAAGTGTTGAAATTTCGGTTTCAAAACAGATAAGTATTATAAAAAAATAATAATATATATATATATATATATATATATATATATATATATATATATATATATATATATATATATATATATATATATATATATATATATATATATATATATATATATATATATATATATATATATATATATATATATATATATATATATATATATATATATATATATATATATATATATATATATATATATATATATATATATATATATATATATATATATATATATATATATATATATATATATATATATATATATATATATATATATATATATATATATATATATATATATATATATATATATATATATATATATATATATATATATATATATATATATATATATATATATATATATATATATATATATATATATATATATATATAAACGACTCACTAAACGACTCACACACGGACACCTTTACCATAACTGAATTAACAATAAATCAAAACCTTACTAAAATAATAGTTCCACAATAGTATTCTCAGTGCCAACTTTGATGTATGGTAGTGAAATGAAGATGTGAAAAAAATTCTAAAAGGAGCCGAATGAATAGTGTAGAATAAATGTGTTGAGAAAAATACACGGTTTGATAATTTATGAATTAAGTGATGATGGAAAATGTGAGCTTAAGGTTGATGTGTTCAGTAAGATGAAGATGAGTACTCTGAGATGGTTTGGGCACGCGTAATAAATGATGAAGGAAGACTAAAAAGCAAATGTGAGTGAAAGATGCGGTAGAGGAAGGCCAAGAAAAGTAGGATTAAATCAAGTGAATGATATCTTAAAACGTAGAAAATTCAATAAATCTTAGAAGTTGTATTGATGTAGAAGATATTAAAGATGTGTATAGAGATGGTAAAGTCTGGCGGTCTGTTCTATCTGCCTCTTCTTCTTCCCAGTGTCATGTCAGGTCCCCACAACGTTGAATATCACTTGAGAGTAGACATCTTTGTCCCCGGCAGCCCGAAAAAGAACTCTAACGCCCCTTATGCCAGTCCGATCACGTATATTGCGGAGCCAGGAGATTTTCCTCTTGGCAACACCTCTTCGGTCTTCTATTTTGCCTTGGATGATCAGGTGCAGTAATTTGTACTTTGCTCCTCTAAGTACATGACTCAAGTAGGACACCTTTCGGATTTTAATATTATTCAGCATATTATTCAACTCTCTATCAACTTTGGCTCTTTGAAGAACCCTTGTGTTGCTGAGTATATCCGTCCAGGGTATCCGTAGCATTCTTCGGTGCATCCACATTTCGAATGCTTCCAGTCGGTTCATACTACTAACTTTGAGGGTCCATGATTCCACTCCATGCAATAACACTGACCAAACGTAGCATTTGACTAACCGTTGTCGAAGTTTCAAGTTTAGATTATCATCGCGGAATACGCTTCTCATTTTATTAAAAGCCGCACGAGATGATTCAATTCTGCACTTGACTTCGGTTTTTGGGTCGAGGTTTTCCACTAGGATACTTCCGAGGTATTTAATTTTTTTTATTTGCCTCTAATGATAGGAACATGTTGTGATGGTGTGTATTTATGGAATCAGTTTATTGCACTCCTTAATTTTTTTATTTTATTTAAAAGAAATGCGAATTTAGAGGACAGAAATCATGACAGATAAAAGAAATGCGAGTTTAGAGTACATAAATCATGACCGATAAAATAAATGCGAGTTTAGAGTACATAAATCATGACAGATAAAATAAATGCGCGTTTAGAGTACAGAAATCATGACAGATAAAAGAAATGCGCGTTTAGAGTACAGAAATAATGACAGATAAAATAAATGCGCGTTTAGAGTACAGAAATCATGACAGATAAAAGCTTGTAAAAAAGATCAGACTTATTTTTTGGATTGATTTGACATAAATAATAGAAAATAATTTTCCATAATTCAACAAATGAAACATTTTCTTTATGTATTGTAGAAAAAGTCGTTTGACAAAGGAATTTCTACAATGTTAGAAATTAGAGACTTAACACATAAGTGATACAAAGGAAGTGGTAGATATTCACGACGGAAGTAAAAAAAGAGGATTGGCTGAAGAATAGACTGATCTGCCCTACGTATAATTCGATCAATGCGCTGATGGTTTGAAATAATAAAACCGCTTACATCACACTTCGATTCCGAACTAAATGAACGAATCGGAGAAATCGGCGGCGCAACAAAATAGACCAGAAGCAGGGCCGAGCCTAGCTTTTTGGCCCAATATTTTCTTTTTACAAAACCAAACGGAAAATATATTGAGAAGAAAGTTTACGAAAAATTTAGGAAGGTCTAAAAAGACGGGTCTATCAAATAAATCCAATTCTGAAAGAAGGAAGAGTAAAAAGTGTTGGCAATACTACATCACACGGAGAGGTAAAAACACTCACACACAGTTAGCTTTATATTGTTTTCGAGACACTGTTTTCGAGAACTGTCAAACCAGAGAAGTACATTTATTATTTATTTATTTAATTTTCGAGTACCATCGAAAATCGAAGGCAGAACCTTCGGGTGGAAGACGGACGGGGTCTTTAGAGTAACATCAGATCTCTCTTGCCTGAGGTCGAGGATTGAGATTTTCTGCTTCAGTGAGATACTAAGTCATCGTCTAGCCCAATAATTCGCGATGAACCGGGTCATTGCTAAGGTTCAACATAAAGATCCGCCACCTCAGCGATGAACCGGTTACTTAAAAACATAATAAAAGGACAATTAATGTAGCGCTGTTTCGAGAACAAACTTTCAAGGGCGCTCCAACTCGATTTCAAACCTAGTATTATTGACAGATTAAAAATATCATGAATAATATAATAAATTAAAAATAAAGGTATAAATATGTTAGTAGTGACCATTAGATTTGATACTTTCCTGCATCTGTATCTTCACGTATTTTAATATATAGCAGACAAGGTAGATGATAATTTGTAGAGACTCTTGGTAAATAGTAATGTTGAGGGACAAAACAGGGGTAGACCGCCAGCCCTATGGATTGACCAAGTCAGGAACGGAACAGGGTTCTCTGAGAGGCCCAAAGTAGAATGAGGTTGTAGAAAGAGTTGGGCAAATGAACTCCAGAGATCACGCTGATTCTCAGTGATAAAGAATCGACTAAGAAGAAAGTTGGATATTTTCAAAGAAAGAAAAAACTGTTTTAATATTATATTATTATTCCTGATGACCTCCGTGGCCTAGTTCATAAGAATCTTGACTTCTACCCTGATATTCGTAATCTACAGACAGCTGATATTGATTAATGCTGATCATTTTATTGCTAATAATAATAAAATGACGATTTATATGGTATAGCGCCATTTGGACAGTAGACTCCCCTCAAGGGTGATTTTATTTGCTATTCGAATTCATTATTAATGACAGGTAAAAAATGTTCAAAAATAAATATTTATAGGTTGAGTGTAAGGATAGGAAGGCAGTGTCTGCGGGTATTGGATAAGGTACTTCCCCCGCATCTGAACATGTTTAGAAATATATATTTGGTAAGAAAACCGCAAACAACTTACCGCCAAGGGAAGGTAACTACAAAAAAAAAAACCTTTGTCAATTTTCGATATGTGATAAAAAAAATTGAAAATAAATCGGATAACTTTTTTCAGTCGAATCATATGTTATTTTTCATAATAAACGTCACAGAATTAAACGTGGGTTTGTAGTAAAATTTAATAATATATATAAAACTGAATCCGCTCCAAAAAAGCGAAAATCTAATCTATCGGCAGACATTAAGGGGACAAAAGGGGAAGATTTGCTGGAAAATAAAATGAAGTATTCTGGTGGAAAGCAAATAACACCTATACCTATACAATGGAGCTCGCCACTTATTGAATTAAAAAAATATCGCTCAGTCAGCAAACGCTTTTATCAAGGCAGTTTAACCAAGAAGAAAAAATATAACGTTCTATAGCACTCAAATTTTAATACTTTTTTTCCAATTTTATAAATCAATGTGGATTCGAAAACATTTTTTTGAAAACTCACAGCTCACAAGCGACATTGTCTATTTTAGAACTTTTTTAGTTTTTTTTGTACTGAATAAAAGTATGCATCACATCTCATAACAAACTATGTGTAGTATGATCAAAGGTGTTGGCTTTAACTTTGTGGTTATCCTTATGAGAATATTTAACAATATATTACTTTGTTATTCCACTTATAACATACGAGTATATGTCCCCTATACAATTTTCAAGGCAAGCAATGCGAACTAACACCTCCATTCGCGAAAAACCGAGGATCACCGACAGACATGCCTTCGATGAGTCCTTAGATTCTTTGAGGACATTGCTCGTGGCCAAAGAGACAGTTTAAAGAGGTTTGTGGTTACTACGGGCGAGGAAGGGCGACGCACATGAGGAAGAATTCCAATGCGTCGGGCTGACCAAGTGAGAGACGCAATTTGACCCTGACTTAACAACTGCCCTTCGAGCTGCGGAATCCATGGATGGACAGAGAGGAGTCGTCGGAGGCTATCATGGGAGTCACGATGCTCAGTCATGAGCTGCACGACAAGATAATGATGGCACAATTTTCTACCTCACATCTGGAGGCTGTTTTCAGAAGGAACGGGATTCTGCCTAGTGGTAAGAACACGTGTAGGGAAGATTTATATAATTAGTGAAATAACAAATAAATTTATTATTAAATACTCTTTTTCTTTATTATACATAATACTTTATTATAAAACGATCTCGTGAGCTTATTTTCTGGTGACAATCTCTTCCAAACAACTGTACTGTAGTAAATAAAGGAAGTTACATACTCGCAAAAAGTATTCAAATTATTGTCAATTCGTACAAAATTGAAAACAATATAAATAAAAACAATAAAAATGAGATATCATTCAACGATAGAAGAAGGGAGATATGGGGGAAAGAAAAAGAAAATTGGGAATAAAATACTCGTACATTACATTACTGACTTGAAATTGCGAATTTTTTATTTGAAATCTGCGAATGACGAAGCGAGTTTCACATTATTTGGTAACTAGTTTCAGTCTCACTGCTAAAAAAAGAAAAGCGGAAAAGTGGGAAAGTCAATAAATAATCCCTGCTTTAGCATCCATGTCCATGATTGGAAAGGCTCTGAATATTTTTTGATGAAATAAAAGGGTGCAACGAAAGTATTTTACAAACATGAACTTTGCATCTATTTCTCACATTCAATCAAACAAGTTCTTTCTGATATGATTGTACTTTCTCAGATTAATCTGAAACAAATATTTTGAAGATGTTTAAATATAAGAGTGTAGTATTTTCGATTTGATGGTCGGGAAGATTGTGGGTTTGTTATCCAGCGCAACATTTTTGTTATTTATATATGGTATATGTGTATACTCACTATTCAGCTACTTCCATTTTACTCACCTTTGACGATTTTTTTATAAAAGAGGATTTGAATAGAAGAACACATACCTGAAACAAGAAAAATGAAAATGTAAAATACAAAAAGAAACATATTTTAGTTCCCTTAATTTTATTTAATATATGAGGTAATTATCTCTAACAAAAATTCAGGGCTAAATTTCGAGCTTTCCTTCAGGATTTTTTCCAGCATTTCATGATTGAAAAATTCAATCATGAAATACTGTTTCAAGTACCCTTTTCATATATAGGTAATCCATCCACACTTAAAAAATTGTGTCATCATTGCTGAAGCCAGAAATTCAATTATAAAGTAGTCTATATTAAAAATTAAAAATAATTAGAAAAAAAATATTTTCAAACGATTTCAAATTTCAATTGATTAAATTTTAAAAAATTGATACATTGATAAAAAAAGTTAATCTAAAAAGAAGAAACACAACAATTGAACGTTGTTTTAGTAAATTTAATATATCACCTGCAGGACAGGCTTAAAACACATGATCTTAAAAATTGGGACCACATTCGCACCCGGAATCTTATACAGTAACCATTAACAAATGGTAATAAGCCACCATGTAGTAATTATCTATCCATAAGCGATAAAAATCAATATTTCTACTGAGTTGTTCCAGGCAAGGATTTCAATACGGTAGCTCCTATAGGCGACGGTACCTCATAAAGAAGGAACTAGATATTGGTCCTTTAATCAGAGGTAACCTTGCCGGTGTCGCGAGTAGCCAGATATAAGACAGTACCCTCAGATTATACTGGATACAATGAAATTGTAATGCATTACAAATTTTCCTTTTTTTATTTATTTTTTCAAAACAGGCTTAGCCCAATTACTTTGAAAAATACAAGACATTAAAAAAGAAAAAAAATTACATAGAATTTTTTTTTAAATTATATAAAATAAAAAATAATGCATATGCATACAAACGAGTATATACACACATATGATACACATATATTCAGTCACTTAAGTATGTTGATGAGTGCTTTCTAACGCACTCAATCTAAGAAGAAATTTACTTTTGCTTTTGGTAATGTGATATGAAATATGTCAATATTCGAAGCAGTCCCGTTCAGAAGAGTTAAGGCCCTTCCAACAGGCATAGCGGCTGGAAGACCCGTTCTTGCGTATGTTATTGAGAACAGTTCTTGCCGGCGCAGTCTAGTGTAATTGTTAGGAACATTTAACGCTAATCTTTGTAGTAATGCTGGACAGCTCACAACTCATCGAACGGAGGAGACGCACATCTCTTCTTACGCTCAAAGAGTTATACCCGAGCACGCCCAGCAGGAACTGAGTAAAATAAACCCATGGATAGACACCGAACTCTCTCATATAGAGATATCGTAGATATTTTTTTTGTACTTTCTCCACCATGAGCGAATTCTACGTGGCTCCAAATGCAAACATTGCTTTCTAGTTTGCTACGGATCAATGAATTAAACAACGTTTTGAGCACTAATTGGTTTATATCATGCCATACAATATGTAGAAAAATTTGGAAATCCGTCAGATAAGATCAATTCTCCAAATATCTTCAGAGTTTTATCAAACACAATCGTAACACACATCATACGCCGAGTCCGAAATAAAATCCGTCAGATAAGATCAATTCTCCAAATATCTTCAGAGTTTTATCAAACACAATCGTAACACACATCATACGCAGAGTCCGAAATAAAATTGTTTTTGGCTGTTTTTTTTACAATAGTATACAGAAAAAAATTAAATACAACACATTGAAATAATTGAACATAACAACCCTTAAATTACAGTCAATATAGATGTATAACGACTGTGTTGTAAATTTCAAATTGCCTACAATAAAATCATTATTTTATAGCCCGGCTAAAAGCAATGATTTAATTATTTCCGAAACATTTTTATTGGATGCTCTCTCTTTAGTTAAGTAATTTGAGTACGGCTTTTTCATTTCATTCAATTAAAAAAAATCATTTGTGTAATTTTATAAATGAAAGAGATTTTTTGTCATTTTTCACTGCTATACTGAACATATAAATTCCAGGGGTAAGAGTTGGAACACAAGATGCCAGCCAGTTAATCCACCAACTCAAGAAAGCTTTTGCAAATTATACAAATGGGCAAGTTTATTGCCATACGGCAATCTCTTCCAACCTACCAGATAAGAGTTACGCATATTCGTGAAAGGTTACATTAACATAAAAAAAGGAAAAATAAAGACTTAAACATACTTAAATGATTGAATAACTAAATAATTATCAATAGGTGATGGATGATTGGAAAGGACAAGAGAAAAGGATTATGGAGAAACATATTTCGTCATTGAAAAGAGATGTAATATTTTTAAAATAACTATTTGAAGAAAACCAACGAGAGTCTTATGATACTCGGAAACTGGTTCCAGATTCTGAAGGCATAGACAGTACCTGGAGATTGAAGGAAAGTGAAGGGTATAGCGTTACTAAAAAAATAAATAAGTGACAGACAGGCCCCTTAGTAACATTACCAAAGTGGTCATATATAAAAATAAAATAAAATAATAGATTTTTTGATAGCAACATAGTATGTTGCTATCCACCATCATAGCCGAATCAGAGGAAGACCTGCAACAAATGCTACATCGATTCCACAATGCTTCCAAAAAATACAACATGTCTAACTCCATCAGCAAGACTAAATGCATGACTCTAGCCAGAGAGCAAGTTGGATGCAGTGTGGCGATCAACGACACACCAATTGAACAAGTTACAAAATTTAAATACTTGGGTGCTAGAATAATGTGCAATAATGACCTTTATGGCGAAGTGTTTGAACAATCACAAAAGGCCGCAGCTATTTCCGGACGTTTAAAGAACATTATCTGGAAAAACAAGTATATGAACATCCAAAGCAAGGTGAGGATATACAAGACATGTGTCCACCCCATAGTGACATACAGCATAGAGTCCAGAGCCGACACTGTCAGAACCAAAAATTTCCTTCGAACCAGCGAAATGAAGGTACTCAGGAGTATCGCTTGCAAAACCCTTCGTGATTGAGTACGAAACACAGAAATCCGAAGGATGTGCGAAGTTGAAGATAATGTCAGATGGGGACGACAGAGAAGAAGGTTCTGGAACGAACATGTATTCAGAATGGCGGAACCAAGAGCCGTAAGTGCGGCCAGGGACAGTATCCCCCAAGCAAGCAGACCTCCAGGACGACGTCCAAAAATATGGAAAGACAGCTGGCAGTTGACGTCGCAAGAGGGAAACAATGATGCAAGACCATAACAGGCCAACAGGCCTAAAAGAAGAAGAACATAGTGTGTAAATTTATGGTATATACTTAAATTATAATACACGTAACATATGTTAAAGTAATGGAATAAAATATGTTTAAGAGACACGCTATGAAAAGGTCTCGGCTCATCTCATAACATATATCCAATCAATATATACTCCCACCAATAGGAGGGCGAATTCAGTCATGAGAATATTAGATGTTTTTTTAGACCACGCCTTTGTAATTTATTCTCACCCTTGTAAGATTATTCTCGTTACATATAATAATACCTTAAAATATAACACATTAAAGAGCGTGACCTGAAAAAAAAAACAGTGTCTTCGGCTCCATTAATCGTGTCTTCGGATTAAGAGATACTGGAGGAAGCACGAATTTCATGGTTCGTCATCGAATATGGTGATAATATTATCGAACATATAAAGAAACTACAACATTTGCACACGTCTAACACGTGTGAGAATTATAACCAGATAAACTATTTTACTAGCCTGGGACTTTTGTTTTGGATACTTTCCAGAATCGAACCCGAAACCCCCAAGTGAAAGTTAAACAACTTATCAACTAAGCGACAGAGGTCGTCAAAAACATTTTATTAGAATTTTATGTTCATTGAAAACGTTCAAAAAATATTTTTTTTAATTTTATTCGAATATCGTAAATTTCATAAATCCATCATCAAATATTTATTACTTAAAAAGTTTCAAATTTTTATGAGCGTCTGATAAAAATTTATTTCTCAATGTGAATAATTCTTTTTCAGTTGCGAATTTTTAAAAAGACGAGCAAAAAATTTCCGTTTGAATAAACTCTCTTATAAACATTACAAAAGGTCTCGATCAATCGAGAAATGCTTCATTGAACATGTTTAAAATACGAAACGTAGCGTTTATCGTACAATGAAAATAAAAATATATTATTATGGATGTAAAATATTGTGACAATGAATGTAATACCGTTGAAAATGTAGCACATTTGGAAATGTAAGACGTGTGAAAATGTAACCAAGTTGAAAATATTACCAAAGTTTGTTAAATATTTTACCAGTTGAAAATATTATTAAGAATAAATAATACAAGAGTAACTTTAATTGCGCTATTTAGATAGCTGACTGTCTTCAAGGGCGCCCTAATTCGTCAATCAAACCCACTATAATTGACAGATTAAAAAATCAAATAAGTTAAAAGTAAATGTATGAATACGGTAGTTGTGACCATTAGATTGAATACTTTTCTGCATCTGCATGTATTACCATATAACACGCAGGAGAGAAGATAATTTACAGACTGTTAATAAAGGGTAGTATTGAGGGACGACGAGGGAGGGATAGACCGCCAGCTTTATGGACTGACTAAGTAAGGAACAGGATCCTCTGTGAGAACAACACTGATATAACAAAAGTAGGGAGATGTGGATATTCGTCGTGGACAGGTTAGGTAACATAGTTGGACTGCAGAGATCGCGATACTTAGTTTAAAATACTCTTGACTTCCATCCCGCCGCCGTGGGTTTGATTCCTGTTGGAACCCAGATTCAAGAAAAAAGGAATTCAGTATTTTTTTCCCTTTGGTTCTCATTACGAGTTGAATTTTTATAGATAAAAAGATTGGCGCATGCCAATAAACCTGTATTTATTTTATTAATATTTCTTTATTCATTCGTTTTACATGCAGAAACCATATTAAGTTAACGATCTTAAGTTTACGTTCATCTCTAATAACTTCATTCTGCATTCTGTTAAATATTTTACATACATTGCATCACGCCGTGTCGCTTACGGGAAGACAAAGAATACAAATGTCTAAACGTCTCTATTCAAACACACAATTTTCGCCATCTCCACATTCATACATCTCGTCATACACAAACTTTCATTCTTAGTATTTTTATTTAACCTTGTTTTAACATCGGGTCCATTTGATCCAGCCATTTATTCTCTCCACATGTCCAAACCTCTTAAAGCTCCTCACTTAATTTTAGATAAAACATTCACTTTATCCACGCATTCATTTCTGACGTCTCAGTTTCGCCTTCTTTCATACATTGATACTACACATTTTTTTCAAAATGCGTGCATCTCCACAGTTTTATTGATACTTTTATATTTTTTTGACAAATCCATGTTTAACTTCCAAATATATTTAATATATAGTACATAAATACATTTTTATCAAATCTAAGGAACAATCATTGAGAAACTGTGCCTCGATTTGAACCCGGGATTACTGAACATTAATCAAATTAATAAGATAAATTCCCTCAATCCGTCTACTTAGTAGAAATAAAATGTACTAAAGCACACGCACATTAAATATATATATCTTCCACCTATTCCTGCCGGGATATGGAATCCTGTAGGATCATTATAAATCGGTCTGGATGGGAGACGAGAAAGGAGTACTTGTAAAACGAATCGAACGAGATGTTATAAAGACAAATGTATCTCTCGATTATTGTCTGATAAGGAAATAAGAATTAAAGGTATCGTTTTTTCATGTAAAATTATTTATTTTTTCGTTTATTTTCTTTAAAAAAATGATAAACTAATTTAAACCTAATTAAATTTCATGTATCATTTTCCATAACTGTTACGCCTTTCGCTGCCTCCTCGCACATGGTATTTGATAACTTATGTCACTTTGCAATATAGTAAAACCATTGAAGAATTCTGAATAAATCATACTACCTTGTATGCCATTTCGAATCTAATAGTGTGGGTTGAAAGCAGTTTGACAATAATAATAATAATATAGACACACCCACACACACATCAGTATTGTGAAGTGACCAAAGTTGCGCTTTAATCATGACCAACTTAAGATATCGATCTTTTTAAATGCCCTTTTGACGACATCCATGGTATATTGGGCAAGAGATTTATCTGCCAGTTGGGGGAATACTGCTTAAATTATTTTACAAAAGTTTTCCTGTTTGGTTATAACCCAAGACTTGTTTAACATCTTTCTGGTTAAATGGAAATGATTGATACATATAAAGCGATAAACTCGTCAGATTGTATTGTATACAACGCGAGTGTAATACAATATACGAGTATACATATAAATCCAAATTTCTTACGAAATAGGCCACCGAATTCCATAGTTCGCACACACAAAAAAACAGTATATATACCATATTGTTGAAACTTCTGGGTTTAAAACTCAAGCATCCTATCAACAAAGTCAGGGAGATAAACATGCAAAGGCGTTATTCTCCTACAGAACAGAATTTTCCTCGATTTTAAACCCTATCATTTTAATCATTGGAAATATATGATATATGAATTCTATAATAAATAAAAAGCACTCAGACAGCAGTCAAAACACTTCATTAATATTATGCAATGCGTGCCATACAATTTGGCAACATGTGCAATTTTGAGTGACATTTCGTGCATCAGGATACATGCAGACTTTTACGACTAGTATTTCCAACAGTGCACCGTCGTTTTACGCTGATGACAAGCAGTAAACTTGGATATGGGAACGACATAAATTCTTTATGTGCGCATTGTTTCCAAATGGAATTATTACGCTTGGCTATTAAAACGAAACTATTTTAAATATCCCCATTTTTATATACCTTCATAGATAAATGGTAGATTATTTATGGTTTATTTTCATGGGATATACGAAACGCTGTAGCTGAACCTCGCAGTCGAGAACCCCCTCGCCATTTCAACAGCATTTCAGTTGGAAAGCTAAGCTGTGCCACAGAGGTTTGTTTTGGTTTTAAGTGAGAGAGCCGTTGCACACTAGTAAACTACCGGTCACACCGCTGTACTGGATCCAATGGCACACCGAAGTGAAACGATCGGAGCACACCGGCATGTTTTTTAGATATAGATATGACCAAAGTCATAGATATTCTTCTACACCCTGAATATTAAACGGAAAAAAATCCCGTGTTATTCGAGGATAGAAACACAGCGCGGGGTTAAAACAGGCGTCCTTCCGGGCGCACGCACATAAATCTAGTGCATCACCGCACGACCATGCACCTCTATATATAATATACGAGTAAGTTGAAAAAAAAATTGGTCAATAGACAGAGGCGCCCTTAAAAATTGCTTCTGAGATTTTCTTAAGAAGCGCCATTGTTTTTACCATTCTACTCGTATGGCATGATAATTAAGGATATATATAGATATCTTTCCAAACATCACAGGCACAATTGTCTATGCCCATTGTGTGGTTCCTTGCACGGCAGACAGAGAGAACAGAACTCCGAACTTTTCTTCCAAGCACACAGCTCTCTCTCCCTCCACATTAGATCTCCCCTCTCATATCATTTTTTATTATTCTTACTTCTCACTTTACCTTCTTTCAAATTCAAGTCCGAACCAACCACGCTTTTCTCGGTCTGCATCATTCACGCACACCTTGCACTTCTGGCTTGTAAACTAGCTTAGTGATTCTTTCATCATTCACTCTCTCGAAATATACTCTCTCAAACCAACACATTGTTCCTTTTTTTTAAATAGTCAATCCACCCAAACTAGGACGATTTGTGTCATCAAATTTAAGTCGCTGTGCAATTACATACATAAATATAATAAAAATTATTTCAAAAATGCTAATTTTAAACATACTTTATGGTATTGAGTATGTTTTCTTTTCGGAAATAACGTTGTAACTTTTTACTCGGAAATGGGCACGAATTCACGTAACTCTTGCCTTCTTGATTGAAAAAGATTGTCGAATGGCAACAAACTCGCCATTCGTACACTTTACAATAGTTTCTAAATAAGTAAGTATCCTGGGATCCATCGAAAATCGAACCCAAACATTTTTTTTTCCAGAATTTGGTTCATTTCGCGGAATTCTGAGTATAGAAAGGGGGCAATTTGTTAGGTCTACGAATAACAGCGTTATGAATTGATCAAGTCCTCCGCAGGGCTACTAACAGAGATAATATCTCCTTAGCTCTATTTGATTTCCTTCCATTCCACACGCCCGTACTTCGCGTCGTCCTTTTGGCAATAATATAATCGGCCTCTTATCTGGGATGCCTGAAAATGTGAGTCAGTGATTGAAAACATTTTATCCTCTTTAATTACGGGTGTTCCAGAACTTATTTTTCCGTAACTTTTTATAGCGTTTTCGCTATAACGTTATTGATAATACGTTTTTTTTACTAAATCCATGTCATGCCCCTAAATGGTCATGACCCTGATCAGCGATCCTGTTTCAAAATATATGAAAAAGATACCTTAATGCACGATGACTAGATGGAGTCTCTTGCTAGATCGTCGAAAGTAGAGAGATAAGAGATGCTCCAGAATGAAAAGGTGGGTCATGATGTCAACTGCTTAAGAGAATTGACGAATAGTACTAAATATGTAACAAACGGTCAGTCTACCACGAGTCCCCAGGACCATCTTGGAAGTACGATATCTATTTATCTGTTCAGATCGAAAATTAGTACAATCCAATACAATTGAAACTTGAGACGGAATACTGAGTCCACATCGTATCTCGTAGACAGAGGGCTACCATGAATTAATATATACCATCATTCTTCAGTTGACGCGGTAGGTACGTTTCAAGAATAATAATTATAAAAGGACGATTTATAACGCGTCGATCAGAGAACAGATTCTCTTCAAGGGCGCTGTAGCTCGGGGTTCGAAAACACTATTATTGGCAGATTAAAAATATTACAAAAAATCAAGTTGCTGGTAAGAATAGGAAGGTTTTAGCTGCAGTCAATAGATTAGTTACTTCCCCATATCTGCATACATTTACTAAAACATATTTGGTAAGTCAACTTAACAAGAGAAGACGAGCTATAAAAAAACTTTATAGAGCTTTCAAAATGTGATAGTAACACATTCGGATTTAGGTGATAATTTCGAAATGTGATAGTAACACATTCGGATCTAGGTGATAATTTCGAAATGTGATGGAAACAAATTCGGATTTAGGTGATAATTTCGAAATATGATAGTAACACATTCGGATTTAGGTGATAATTGGTGTAAGTGTGCGTGTGTGTAGTATTCATGCAGTGCAATCATACATTTTGATAAAAATCCCAAAATGGTGTGGCTTTAAGTGTTTTCTTAAGCTGCATACGCCACATATATATATATATATATATATATATATAATATATATATATATAATATATATATATATCTAAATATATATATATATATATATATATATATATATATATATATATATATATATATATATATATATATATATATATATATATATATATATATATATATATATATATATATATATATATTATATATATATATATATATATATATATATATATATATATATATATATATATATATATATATATATATATATATATATATATATATATATATATATATATATATATATATATATATATATATATATATATATATATATATATATATATATATATATATATATATTATATATATATATATATATATATATATATATATATATATATATATATAATATATTATATAATATAATATATATATATAT